>WOVY01012701.1:0-146395 GCA_013436015.1 Rhipicephalus annulatus
CCTAGAGTGTACTAGAATGGGGGGGAGTGGGTCCACTGAAGGCTCCACGCTGAGGCGTTTTTTTCGGAAAATCCAGGTGGCGCTACCATCGCCTTCACCTGAAGACTTAGCCGTGGTTGCCATGGTTACAAGTCCCCTTTGCCACGCGGTTCGCGACGGGTGGGTAGTCTGATAGTTCGCGCGGTTCGCGTGCTGCTCGCGCGTCTGGCGCAGTCTCGCAGCGTTGTTGCTTTCGTTCGTGCGTGCGTGGCCGTGAACGGCGTCGCACCGTGCTTCCGCGCCAGTTCAACAAAATCTAAATGTTTATATTGCGAAACGCCCTGCTCGTATAGGTAGTCACGCACGCAAGTACCGTGATTTCCACGGTAATTGTTTACAATCAAGAGCGTAAGTTGAATTTGGCTTTTGCGAAAACGTACGCATCGAAAAGTGTAATATGAGCATAACTGCGATGCTTTTAAAAATGTCAATATAACTGGGATATATAAGTAAGTTTGCGTTTGGTGCAAATTTAGACTCACGGCAGCAAATTGAATATGATGCAAGACTAAAGTTACCAGCTGTTATCACGAGAATTAAAGCTAAAGTATGCGAACCCTTCTGCAAATTTGCAGCTATTCGTTAGGGACGCGTGATATTATTGAAAAAACTGAACCAGTCCTGTTGCGATTACGTGAGGGTGTTGGCAAAGGAAGTTTAGTCACATCGGACGGCAACTGTGCTATTCGTAGGAAATGACTTATAGGGCGGACGCACGTCCGTCGCGGTGGTTTTATGATGAGTTTTTGTTCGGCATCTAGTGCTGGTATACGTTGTAGGTATTAATGAAATATGTTATATTTTACCTTTCTCTTCGTGCCTGCGGTACGTGTCCATGCAAACATTTGTTCGAAACATGAACCGTGTTTTCACCTATAGATAGGAAGTCTGAAAGACACCAATAAAGAAGTGACTATGCGCAAAATATTTTATTTAAATTGACTGCGCAAGCTTTTCGCATAAATATAAAAAACAAAATAAATATCATCGAAAGACTTCGACAACCGTCGCTCAAAGGAACGTCAGGCTCTATGTTGTCCTGCTAAGCTTTAAGTGTTTTGCTCTCGCTCGTTTCGAAGCGTTTTCCCTGTTCATTCCCTTCACTAAGAAGTGAAGGCGAGTGAGCACGTAGAACGAAACGAGCTTTGTGCTCACTGCATCTTTGTGGTCTGGACAGCCGACCGCTTTCGAGTTCAGAAATTAGTTTTCACCAATGAAAGGATGTCAGAGATGCTATCTGTGTGCAACATGGAAACACTGAAACATTCAGTAAACAAGTTTTCAAGTGAGGCAATGAAATCATACAGCTGTCGTGAGGGGTACAGAAGTCCACCCCAGTCGCATTGCTCCGTGAATTGCGAAGGGAGCTGTTCAGCAACCGCGACAGCTTTCTCAAACAGAAGCACTTCTTTGCATTGTACGCATGCCAACTTCAATACACACTTTCTGGCCACGTACCCTGCTGTGTAGGTAAATGAGTCTCGAGTCACTCTTCTCCAAAGTCACATCGAGTGTGTCAGCAAACTTTTCGGCATCGTGGCAATCGTGCTTTCGACCTCGCCAAGTGTTTCCCTGTGTATATAAGATCATCAATTTTTTTGTGCGTGACCTTTAGACCCTGTCTGTCATGCACAGTGCCAAGAGCGTTTTATCATGTCAGGGTTTGCGTTTGCGCTTGTCCACACTGTGCGCCAAGTTATAAAAGGACAGCAAGTTGCGGTTATTAGAAACTCAATCCGGAGAGGGGTGCGCGTTGCAGCCACTTGACTGGCGAACGATGCCGAAGAAATGTTCCACGGGATCGGTGCTAAGTCGAGATGTCATGAGGATATTTGAATCCAACGCTCTCTGTCAGGTACTTCAGCAATGAAAGGGTATTTGCTATAGTGACCCTAAAACCTATGGCAGTGGACTCGCTGAGAAAGTGCCGCTTGTTGTCACTGATGATTCCCCAGTCATTCAGGAAGTCCAGAAAATTGGGACAGGAATGCCGCGTCTGTAGAAGCTGGTCTCAGCGCTTCGGCCCTAAAACCTGGAAGTCTATCACGGTGATCAGTCGTTGGATCTTCCTGCAAAATAAACAAAAAGAATGTATGTCAGAAGAGCGCTCATCATGCGTTTGAGATGTTTACGATTACACTTTAATTCATTTGGAACGTAGGCGCAACTCACGAGAAGAACAGCTGAGTTGCCTCGATGCTGCCACACCTTCTCTCGATGTCCTCCTTGTAGAAGGCCAGGCCCCGTAGGACAATATGGACCGAATAGTTGGAAGGCGAAAGGGGTTCTCAATCTTCTCAAATGAGTTTGGGTTCCAGATGCGTCTCGGTCAAATTTGGCATAACTTTCAGTGTCCTAACACTTCTGTCTAGAAGGTACTCGCCTCCCGAACCGGATGCACAGACACCTAGAAATATAGGTTGAGGTAATGCAATGTATGCAAAAAACACAATCTTTCGTAAAATGTCAACCATGAATCTATACGTACCAATCCGTCTGGTGTTGCAAAGCCTTTCTGAGAGAAGACCATTCCTGAGGCATTTTAGCAGAGTGCGGGAAATCGGAGATAAAGTGCAATTTCCTTCATCTCGTCGACAGGATGCTGTATGGCGCCATTTATTTTCTTCGATGACGCCGACACCCCCGCTAGCTTCCACATTTTTCGATTCCAGGGGGCTCCGTCACAAGTGATGTGGTCGACGAACAAGCCCGCCTGTTCCACGAAGGATGATAGCTTCCATGAGAATTTTCAATAAAATGTCTCCTCTCACATTTCCTTTTGTCGCAAAAACGCCCACAATTTGGCTCCATTGTTCCAGCGAAAGGCACAAACATGATGACCATGCCGTGATCACATTGCTGGTACTTGTCTTCGGGCTTCGTAAATTCTCCAAGGTCCACGAAGCCTTGAATCTGGCCAGACGCCGTCACATTGAAATGTTCTGACAATTTCATTTCGTCCACCAATAGTCCGCCGTGTCTTCGAGGTCTGACATGCTCGCGGTTTTTTTCTTTAGAGTGTCATTACTGCTTGATTAAAACCGAAGGCCGACTCGTATGACCTCAAGTATCTTTTCAAAGTAGTGTTGCTGGGCATCATGAGAATTTCGTTCTTTCTGATGTGCTGATAAGCCGGGGACTCTTTAGTTTCATGAGTAAACACTCGAGGATCCACTCCTGATTGTAGCGCATGCCCTGCTTGCTGGTTTGTTTGGCAGCTTTGAAAGCAATGCGCGAACACTTGCTGCTGCTTTCGCGGTAGTGACGATATTTATCCTCTAGTATTTTATCCGCGACATTCGCATTGTTTGCCCTCATCTCTTCGAGACGACCAGCAATGTCCAACAGCCTTGTCGCCATCCGCTTGTTTCTCTGACTCAGGACCCGCAGTTTGGTGGAGACTGAGTTTCTTCGCTCTTTTCGTTTTAGGTAGCTTTTTCTGGTGAGTATTACTTTCCTCACGTACTTGCATGAAATGCATGAAGAACCTGGAAGTATACGAGAAAAAAATTATGAAGAGCTTCCAGTTTTTTACCATGCATGTTTGAAACGCAATTTATGCACTTTCACTTTCTGTAGGCAAACTATTCTTTCGTAAATGTTAATGAGTACTACAAAAATTAGGGGCAACACAAATGTTCTAGCATTAAACAGGTTACTGATTGATTAATTGTACAATTACAAGTGACGTCTCAATAAACGTTTGCCGCACTCACCTTGTTGTTTAACCGCTCCTTTGCACGTGACACTGAAGACAAGGCCGTCGGAATGAGAGATTTTGCTGCTTCCAGTTTCTTCGTAAGAACGTCATAGGTGAAGTCCTTCGCCCTACCTGCTCCTCTGCAAGGGTGAAGAGATTCTGCGCAGTCCAGGACTTGTTTTGGCATCTTCAAGGTTATAGGCGACCTTTTCGGAGATCAGCGTCTTCCGAACATATGTCCGACAAATCACTTCACTCCGGTCGGTACCGTAATTCATGAGCACAGTCTTTTCGATGCTTACGAGTTCACGACTTAGGGAGGCCGAACATAAGCAATTCCGTCATAATGACGAAACTTGTGCATTGCCCAGTGGGTCGTTTGGCCGGACAACGTCTTCAAGTTCAAATGCGTTGTCGCTTTGCCTCGCACTTTCGCAATCTTCAAATCTCAGTTGCGGCTCAACTGATTGCAGCGCAGTTCTTTTTGACGGCTGGTCTTCACAGGTTGGTGGTGAAGCCGCTCTCTTCTCGTTGACTGCTCCGGTGTGGGCTGCTCGTCAGGACACTTCAGGAGATGAGGTATAATTATGTGGTACAGCATCACTGCGAAGTTCCGGCTTTCCCCGCTCTATATATACTTCTCGGCCTTCGATAATATGTACATATTGCCTTAGTATGTATTTTGCTCGAAGTGCAGCTCGCAAATGGCATCGGTGACTTGCAAGGGCCGATCAGCGCGGTTGAGATTCTGGTCCCATAGCCGGCGTCTTTTCTTCGTCTTGAGGTACTCCAAAGAGTGAGAGCTTGGGCTGGTTTTTAACTCTGCTGTATCCGGTTTGGCAGCCTACGACACAACAGTAATTCTACGCCTAGACGTGCTCATCCTCTAATCTTTTGAAGCAGCTTGGAACGCTCCGTTATGCAACCAGCAGACACATATCTGCGCACAGCAAACGTGCCGTCTGCCGCGTATTCTTTGTCCAGACGGCTTTGCTCAAAGGGAAATACAAACCTACGCGTTCACGAAAAAAAGCATACATTTTATTTCATGTCACTTGTTTTTGTCTCTAATAATGTGTAAAAAAAGAACCAGGAGACAAATTGTGAAAACAGCGCACGAACGACGGTGCATCGAACAGACGACGGCGCGTCGAGCAGACGACAACATCGAGCGCTCAGCGTCCCCGCCAGCGCGTCGTGCGGCCCGAACCGCCGCACGACTCGCACGCTCCCGCCGAAACTGACGTCACTTCAGGAGAAGGCTACTGCAGCGCCACCAAATTTCCGCCGTTTTGCTTCACCCGCACCGCTTGCCGCCGGCCACAGTGGACCCACTCCCCCATTCTAGTACACTCTACACAGACCTCTTCACGATGTCGTCTGCTCGTGTTGCGTTTGCTTGCGAATGGATCCGTCTGTTCTTCGGTCCAGTCATCGTCTGCTATACTAGGGGGCCAGGTGTCGTCTGTTCCTGTTTCTCTTAAGCTTCCGTGTTGCCGAGTTGTCATGCGCTTTGAAAGAACCGTTGAGCGCGTGCGGCGGGCGACAGCGGCATCTAGATATGTTTCGTGCGCTCCCTCGCCAGATGACGCAAGGCTGTATCATTGCAACTACCGCACGCTGCAGTTTCGTCCGCAGCATTTGCCTTAGTTCCGTGACCCCCGATGTACGTGGAAGTTTCGTCCAATCAAAGAATTCGGGCCTCACGCATACTAACTGGAAGCTGTACATGAACAGGACTGCAGGGTGCATGTGATAGCACGAAGTATGCAACTATACTAGTAGTCTGACCCCCGTAATCTAGAACGTCCCTTCACTCAACGCTTCACCATTACTTGAGAAAGCCGATGGGAGCGCCGTCTCTAGGCACGGGAAGTCACTGCATATCAGCGATAATCTGCCGCGATTCTTGAGTAGCGCAGCATTATTTTTAGCCGGGGCGGTGGCGCAGTGCTCTACTCCTGTCAAGTGGAAGGATGGAAGTCGAGTCGAGGAGTGTTTGTGAATACCGGGGTGAGTGGTGACCAGAAATCAGAGCGGAAGCGTCACACTTGTTGTTTTGCGCGTGCGCTTAACTTATCGTAACGCTAACAACGATAGTGGGGCCCTGTTAGCCGAATCGGCTACCCCCCCCCCCCCTTCGCTCGATGAGGTTTTTACAAGATAGTCCTAGACTCCCAGGTAGTTTAGATCAGCTCGCGTTTATCACGTTAGGCTTGCCGTTTAGTGGACGTAGTGAGGCTCACGATGACTATGATGATGATGATGGCGTTGGGCTTACATCAAAGTCTCCATAAGTAAGAGGGGAAACATGCGACTGGAACAACTTTCATCGTGGTATACCTAGGCTGGAATCCACCTTTATCTTCTGCGCGTGCGGTGCACTTAAGCTGAGCGACATCACGGCAGCTTTTTATCACTCCCTTGGTCCCTGCTGCATGTTGGATGGCTCGGGCTTTAACATTCCCAGGACCTGGAGGTGTAGATCACGCACATGCAAGACATATCTATCAAGTGGGTGGGAAGAGGGTGTCGTGGTATAGGTGGACCGGTGTGACAACTACTCACGCGAGTACACTGCGAAGTTTGGATTTAGTTCCCACCTTTGTACGGCAACTTTTCTTCGACCTTATTGCCTGTTATTTCTAAATAATGTTGCGTCGAGCAGAATAAAACGAGCCTTCAAAATTCCAATATCATTCCTTCCTTCTTTTTTTTTGCACTTTCATTTCACTCTACCTCACACTTTCAAAAATTCAATAAATGCAAGTAATTTATCTGTTTTCATGGTCTGCTGAGTCCATGGGTGCAGCTGAGTCGTGACCTGCTGAGCCGTGACTAAGAACTCGGTGTTTTTACATTATCCCTATATTTCGACGTCCCTTCTTGAAAAGAGTAAGCCAAAACCAAGCCGTAATATATATGCAGTTTATCTTTAAGGTAATAGCAACGTGATCACACATATATCGCTATTTCCGAGGTTATACGCTGCCAAGAAGCGTTTTGAAAGATGGGCCAGTGGCCCCGCCCAACACCACCTAGAAGGTGTTGGCAGATCTCACTGTGGTGACGTAGTTGGTGTGGAGAGGGAACATGCGCGGGCCTTCTCCTAGTTCGAGGTGGGGTTGCCCCGCCACGGTGGTGTAGTGGCTAAGGTACTCAGCTGCTGACCCGCAGGTCGCGGGATCAAATCCCGGCTGCGGCGGCTGCATTTCCGATGGAGGCGGAAATGTTTGTAGGCCCGTGTGCTCAGATTTGGGTGCAACGTTAAAGAACCCCAGGTGGTCGAAATTTCCGGAGCCCTCCTGTACGGCGTCTCTCATAATCATATAGTGGTTTTGGGATCGTTGAACACCACAAATCAATCAATCAATCGCTCTGTGACGCTGAAAAAAAATACGCTGTGACGATTCGTCCGCGCGCGGACTCGCAAGTGAACAACGACCTGAGTAGTTTCAGTGGACGAACACAGAGCCGAGCGCTTTAGCAAGATGAACGACTAATTAGAAAAAACTTCCACGTCCATAAATTTTCCATTCCACTTGCGGGTCTGTATCGCCATCGCTTCAGAGAGAAAATTCGCGCCGCCCATGAATCACCAATAAAGCCGGAAGCGACACCTATTGAGGGTTCGCAGTTCACGCGTTAAAATAGTCTGGTTCGCTCAGCGGTAGCGGGTAATCTTTCTTTGTCAATCCCGCATTTGTTCGGGGGCGTGCTTAATTAACATGACACACCAAAGGCTATTAAAAGAGAGCGGTAGTAGACACTACGGCGATGATTAGACTAAAAAGATACATCAAATTTGGATAGTTATGTTTTTTTTTCAGTTCACGAGGACGAATACCAGATAGCCAATCAAGTTTCCGAAGCCCATGAGTATGACACTACGGTGTCTGCCATACTCATATAATAGTTTGGGACGTAAAACCCCAACACCATTATTATTATTATTATTATTATTAATTATTATTATTATTATTATTATTATTATTATTATTATTATTAGTATTATTATTATTATTATTATCGGCGAGGCATTGATATGAACCCTCTAACAAGGTGAAGTCAGAGTACAAGGCAATTATAAACCTACAGTGCTACTTAACGAAGGACGTTAAGGATATTCTTTTCCCGGAAGTGAAACGTCATTTCAATCATTTGCTGGCCAATCAGAATGTTAAAACCTGCACTACTGGAAACCACTTTACCATTCAAAGTGATCCACAGGAAGTCCTCCTTACAACGCGCTCCACACCGAGTGCCCCACACAAGTCGTCCACACAGAGTGCTGCATACAGAGTGCTCCACCATAGTACTGCATACAGAGTGTTCCACATACAGTGCTGCACACAAGTGCTCCACACCGAATGCAGCACACAAAGTGCTCCACACCGAATGCAGCACACGAAGTGCTCCACACCAAATGCAGCACACGAAGTGCTCCACACCGAATGTTGCGCACATAGTTCTCCACACCGAGTGCTGCACACAGAGTGCTCCACACAGAGTGCCACACACAAAGTGTTTCGCACAGAGTGCTGCACACAAAGCGCTCGACAAAAAGTGTCCCAAAGAAAGTGCTTCGCACAAACTTCGAAGATAGCCGCCTGAATAACAGGTCAGCCAAATAGGCGTAAGCAGGAACCTTCGTTTGAAAACATAACTCGGGGCAAGCAAACGTTGATTGATTAACTGATTGATTGATTGATTGATTGATTGATTGATTGATAAGTAGGGTTCGACGTCCCAAAACCACCATACGATTACGACCGCCGTAGTGGAGGGCTCCGGAAATTTAGAGCACCTGGGATTCTTTAACGTTCCCCCAAATCTGAGTACACGAGCCTACAGCGTTCTGGCCTCCATCGAAAATGCAGCCGCCACACGCGAGATTCGATCCCGCGACCTGCGCGTCAGCAGCCGAGTACCTTAATTTTAGCCACTCGACCACCGTGGCGGGGCGGCAAGCAAAAGTTGTGCGCAAGACATCCGCAAACCAATGATCCCCACAGATGCCACAGACGAGGCGCAAATGTCAGCGGGAACACGCTCGCATTCTGCGGCCGAAACTCGTCACAAGACGATCCAGCCCTGTGCCGGTGCAAGGCACCGTAATGCAATGGCACGCGCAAGAAAACGCGGCAAAGTATGACAAAAAAGGCACGAAGAATTGATATATGTGAGCACACGGTAGAGCAAGGCCACGAATACAAATAAGACACAAAACAGAACCTGGGAGCTCCAATCAGGGTCGGGGGAAAGAAAAATGCGGAACTATTATTCATGCTTCCATTCTACCGATTGGTGTTTCATTCCTTGAGTAACTTTCGCCTATACAAGATGGGCCCTTCGCGAAAATGCCGCCATCATACGACCAACCCGGTTCCGAACGTGGCTGTAGCTTCGCGTCCACGACTTCGACAAAGCTACGTACTTATTTCAAGCCAATTTCGGGCCGGCTTATAAACACTTGAAACACTGCATTCAGCATACAAGCAGACGACGCGACCGAAACGAGTCCTATTACAGTCGTCGTCTGCTTTCGGAATCTTGCGGCACCGACTGCAGTTCAGTTCGTCTTCTACTGCTGTCTCGTATATATCAGACGATTAGCCGAGAGAGACCGGTTATTACGAGGGTGGAGTTAATTACTTCTCCTTTCTGTAGCAGAACTGACCGGGCTACTATAAGCCTATAGAACAAAACTGTATAGGCAGCGGCAGAACTTGGTAGACTCTCCCTCAACGTTAACGCGTTTTTTTTTCAACCTCTAAGCCTAATACCAGGCTAGGCGAAAATTAATCAGATGGCGCTGACGTCGCTAAGGCGACAGATTCAATAAATTTTGCGTCTCCAATATGCGATTAATTCGTACCGTTTTAAGGGGAACTGCGCAGACGATGCGAGGTGCAGCACGATCTGTGCGTGATAATGTTTCCTGATATAGACGCAAACAGAAAAAAAGAAAGTTTGATAAAAGAAAAGAAAAACGCATATACAGAGCTTCAGCCGACTCCAGCCGGTTGTGGGTCAGGATGGCACTAGTAAAAGAAGAACAAAATGCCGGACTTTTCACTACACGCATTTACACTCGCTTCATAGACGACCCATGGCTATCGCTTCGGGTTATATACTCTTTTCGCCAATGTACGAACACTAAATCATTATTATACACGAAGCAATCGACACAAACGCCACCTGTTTGCGCTAATGTAGGTGTGCGTTACAATACACGCAGAAGGATGTACAAATACACGAGAAGCAATTTTTACAGGCCATGTCTCATTACCGAATCAGATATATCTAAACGTACGATGTCATTTATTCATGTTTCTTTGTACTAAGCCTAACCATGCACGACCTTTCACGTTGCTATTTAACCAATGCGATGCGCGTGTCACCACATCCCCACTCCTTCCTATCATGTCGAACCGGTTAAGCCGCTTTCGGGCCCCGCAACACGACAGGAAATATGTTATGTACAAGCAATCTACAAAATGTTGCACAGCTTCACTTATGGCCTCCTGAATTCGTCAAAGTCGTCCTAGCGCTGGACTTGCGTATCCAATGAACGTGTAAGACCATTCACAAATCGTCACCAAAATTCAATTCCAATATCGCGCGTCTGTAAATTACATCTCACCTCATGGACTGGCTGAACATCTGGGTTTTGTCTGGCATGCCGTCTGGCATATCGTCTGCTGTAGTGTTGCGATTCGCGTCCTCGATAATATAGCCTCCGAAGTGAGTGAAAAAAAAAAACGATAACATTCGGGGCATCGTCGTTCGTAGTAAGATAGTTCGGTCACTTCTTGCGCAACATTTAACTTGTATACGGCCGAAAAGAGGCACACTCACTGAAAGTGGCACAGCAGCATATATGCGACATGGCACAGTCCGGCGTTAGCAGAAATAAACTATATGGTTATACTCTTGCTAGCGGTTTATAACACGAAAACGTTCTTCATAAGGTTGTCTACCATATACGGTACGCCATTGATATCGTCCGCATGTCGATTGATTGATTGATTGATTGATTGATTGATTGATTGATTGATTGATTGATTGATATGTGGGGTTTAAACATCCCAGAACCAACTTATGATTACGAGAGACACCGTATGGTAGAGGGCTTCGAAAATTTAGGACCAACTGGGGTTCTTTAACGTACGCCTAAATCTGAGTACACGGGCCTACACAACATTTCCGCCTCCGTCGGAAATGCAGCCGCCGCAGCCGGGATTCGAACCCGCGACCTGCGGGTCAGCAGCCGGGTACCTTAGGCCCCTAGACCACCGCGGCGGGGCTACTCGAGAATATTAAATTCTGGATTAATGTAATCTATTCAGTAAAGGTTAAAGTGGCCTGTGTCACCCCGCCGTGGTGGTCTAGTGGCTAAGGTACTCAGCTGCTGACCCGCAGGGTCGCGGGTTCGATTCCCGGCAGCGGCGGCTGCATTTCCGATGAAGGCGGAAATGTTGTAGGCCCGTGTACTCAGATTTGGGTGCACGTTAAAGAACCCCAGGTGGTCAAAATTTCCGGAGCCCTCCACTACGGCGTCTCTCATAATCTTATAGTGGTTTTGGGACGTTAAACCCCCCAAATCAAAGTGGCCTGTGTCAGTTAGTGCCGTGAATGTCTCAATAGAAGGAGAAACGCCGACGATCAACCCAGGCAGCCCGTACCAAAGCGACCCAGTGGCAGCAAAGGTCACGTTTTGGCTTTTACTGTCAGCAGAACAAAGCAGATAACTGTCACAACAAAGTTTGGCACGTATTCCTGCTCGGTGAAACCGTGCTCTGTCAAATTATTCCTTGACGTTATCCGTCGGTTCTTGCATTTAAGTATCGGCGTGTCTAATAGTTGAGTAATCGTTACTCCATCGAGTAATAGTCGGCAAACGTAGGTCAATAATGTATCCATAATATTTTCGTGCAACGATTGTAAAATGATGCCTTAAATGACGTCTTCCCGGTTAAATCAAGGTATACAGGAGTATCGTGTGTAGACAGCGCAGACATTATGGGCCTTTCGGGGGCACGGATTTCGGACGCCCTAACAAGGTGCGCGAAGCACGCTCGAATTAAGGGCCGCTTCTGGCCCGTCACGAAAGTCCGGCGTGCGAAGACCGATGACGCCGTAATTGGTGATACGGGCCCCGGGACAATAGCGCGATTGAGCCGCCGCTTCGTCCCGCTAACGCAGGTCCGGTTTCCGAGAGGCAACATCGCATGGAAATCGCAGCCGATGCGATCACGAATCTGCCCGACGCGATTAAGCAAAGCGGCATACGAATCCTTCGGAGGTCGAATGTTGAAGGTCGAAGTTCGTTGCGATAGCATTACAGAGACAAAGATGCAGTAGCGAAACGGTACACAAAGGCCCAGAACAAAGGAACCCCGCCCCTGTTGGCACTCAGCAACACGAGTACAAATGATGTGAAACATCGTAGATTTAATATCGAATTATTTTACATGCAGTATAGAAATAACGGCATGATGTAAAACGCGAAAACAGATACGCATAGCTTAGTTCAAATTAATTTGGCTCAGAAGCCCGAAAGACAAACGAGATGTGTTTTGTTATGTGTTGTGAGTGTCGAGTCAATGACCGATTTTACAAGAGGCAAGCCCACCACGGCGCTAAGCTATATACTCACCCGAAGTGATATGTGGGGTTGTAACGTCCCCAAAAACCACCATATGATTATGAGAGACGCCGTAGTGGAGGGCTCCGGAAATTTTGACCACCTTGAGTTATTTTAACGTGAACCCAAATCTGAGCACACGGGCCTACAACATTCCCGCCTCCATCGGAAATGCAGCCGCCGCAGCCGGGATTCGAACCCGCGACCTGTGGGTCAGCAGCCGAGTACCTTAACCACTAGACCACCGCGGCGGGGCGGCGGTCTCGTTCGAATGTAGGTTGAAGCGTTAGAGGAGTGGGGTACCTACTCTGCAATGCCACTGCACGTTAAAGAACAACTAGTCCAAATTTCTGGAGGCGGCATGCCTCAATATCATATCGTGGTTTTGGCATGTAAAACCACAGATATTACTATCGCAGTAGTGCACGCAGCATTTATAGCTCACTCAAATGTCCGGCGAAAAATCTGGTAGACAGCACACCTCGACTCTGTTACACACTTGCCACAAAATCGTACACTCTCTCGGTTTAGCTATAGCCCCACAAACCCAACCTGTTAGGCGATGCATGCATCTTCGACAGAGAGCTGCAGTGCAGAAGCGAAACGTACACGTCAACTCACCTGCACACTAAAACGTAATTACGCTATTATGGGGGTCATTCAACAACCCTCCCCCCCCCCCGCTCGTTAACCAGTTCGCATCGTGTGACACCTGGTTGTGACGCCTGGTTGTTCTAGAACGCTTTGTTGCGCGTGTTAGCACGATTTCCCGATACACACAACATGAAGCCTGCTTAGGTTCGATTTGCAACGGAGTTTCAAGCACCAGTGCTGTTCAGTGGTGCCGTATGTCTGAAATATGCACTGATCAGTCCTCTCCTGTTCTCTGGTGTATTCTTCGATTGTTCGTTGCTTATTTCTTCTTGCTCTCAATTTGAATTTCTCTTTTTCCCCTCTTTTTTCTCTTGTTTATAACTGGTTTTTCATCATTGTTATACCAACAAACCACTCCTGCTTGGGTCGCCCAAGGCCTGCAGTGTTGTATAAATAAAAAAAAAATAAAGAATAAGAGAACTGGGCTGCCACGCAGAAGGGCTGGGTTCAATCTACATTTTGTACCCGTAATCATTACATAGTAATATCCCAGGTTTTACGTCTAAAAAAAAAACCACAATATGACTGTGAGATACGCCGCAGTGGAGGGTTCCGGAAATTCGGACCATCTGGTATTTTTCAGAATGCACTGACTTTGCACACGGACCTCTACACTGTCGCCTCCTTCGAAATGCGACCACCTCAGCCGGGATCAAAATGGGGACCTTCGACGCATAAATTTTGGTCTGTCCGCTCTTAACGGTACCCTAAACGGCACCGAAGTGCCCAAAAGATACTCTAAACGGCCGACCCCATCCGCAGCGCTTCACCAATGTTGCTCAAGGTTCAGCGTTTATACTTGTGCGATTGTCAATTAAAAAAAACTATTATTGCGCGTATCTGAGGCATCGTAACAACACGTCATTATTTTGTATGTGTGTCTCTTAGTAAAAAAGGCATACATAGCTAATTATAAGGACCTTAGCGTTTATCACGTGGCGCTCGCTGACCATGCAACGCTTGCACGAAGAGGCAAGTGTTTCCAACGTTTTGCCACCTATTTCGTATTGTTGTTTTTCTTTTTCTTATTTCGAGAGATGATGGTTGCAGACACCGGCGGCGGCGGCGGACAACTACAGCGCCAGAATCGACGAAGCTTGTTCTTATCTCGTAACAGCTTTCTCTGTAAAAAAAAAAGGGGGGGGGGCTCATTTTCAAAGGTTATAACGCCATTGATGGTATCGCCATGTTACATGTGCTATCCCGGTGATTCGGTTGTTCCAAAGAGACGTGGCGTGCCAAACACAGACACAAGAAAAAAAAACAAGACATCACAAAGGCCTTCTACCTTCTTGCATCCATGTTTAAACGTACCACCTACTTTGAAATAAATACGCGCCAATTAACTTATCTCTCTGTCATTCTAAAAAAAAAAGAAAGATATTCCGTTGTGATTGCGTCCCCAGTGGTGAATACGGCGACATCACTTTTCCTTCTGCTCCCTACGCCTTCTGGTAGATTCAATCGATAACTGGCAGCCAACGACCATGAATGGATCGTTCGATTAACATCTCTTTTTGTGATTGCGTAGCGGTGAGTGGAGTATCCAATGCGGCTATTCGAGAACTGAAAAAAAAAAAAACGCCACGAACAACAAGCATGTACAAAACGTACTTTCGTCGCCCCTTAAATAAATGATTAGTCGCGCTGTACGTGACAAACACAAAAAAAAAGCAAAACACACTAATGGCTTCAATCGCGAAAACCTATTCACTGCTCGTTTGGCGGCTCTTAATGAAGCCATCGCTCGACTTAACGCGAAATGTGCGCGTTAAACGCGGAACTAACACCTTTCTCCGAACCGCCCCCCTCAGCTATCTCGCCTTCTTTGTAATGGATTGCGTTTCGCGCATGAAAATAATGAACGGCGACGGGGTAACATTGCCTAACGCAACTTGAACGGCTGCGAGCCGCTTATCAGTGGACCCATCGGAGTGGTTTCACGCGGTGATAGTTGAGATTAGGGCGAGACACAAATAAATGGCCCGCCGCGTGCCCAGATGCGCAGTTTGCGCGAATTACACGCCTGACTTACGCGCTAACGTGAGCGTAGAGGGCGCTGCAGGCGCGGGCGCGATAGAAAGATTAGTTATAATGTTCACAGACACGGGAGCTGTTACTTAATACAGATGTACGAGTCGTAGATGCGTCCGACAACGGTGGCGTAGATGGAGAGATCGAAATAATGCAACGAACTTACGCGGACGTCGAAATAACCAAAGTGCGGCAGGCTCCGCGAAGGGAGAGGATAAAGTTTTACCGGCAATGAAACAGGCCTTTCCGGAACTATGCCTTTTGACATTGCAACACCTGGTCGTCAAAAAAAAAGTATATGCGCTCGCTGCAAAGGATGAAGTGAGATTAGAGGCGAAATGACAGAACAGGCGTTGTGAAAAAAAAAAAACAACGAAACGGAGTACATTTACAGCACTACAAGACGTAACACCGAGTTGGGGTTTTGCGCGTGTTCGGTGGCACAACGGTGTATAAATGCATCGTGCGGGCGGAAGGTGCAAGTGTTTACGGTGCATGGTTCGTGGCGAAGAGTCATAAATACGGCGCCCCCTTACGAGGGAATGACGTTTTTATATTCACGACAAGAATGGGGGGAAGGAAGAGGGGGGGGGGGGGGCGTTTGTGCGCTTATCGCCTGGCATCACGACGTTCGCGTCGTTAAAAACTGTATGCGGGGTTCTGTAAGGCCTCCGGAGTTACGCCAAGGTGCTGCCAATAATGAACGGCGTCGCGTTGTCGACGTTATTACAAACACTCCGGTGTAGGAGAACGTTAATGATTTTCCTTGCCGTCGGAAATCTGCAGTATTCCTCTTTTTTTTCATTCATTAATCTCTTTGGTACACGCCTTTCTTGGTAAGCTGTCGTAAATCCCAGGATGCCATACGATTCGTTTCAGGCGTCATCTGCCATCTTCTCCAGTACAGAAGACTTGCGGTATAAAGTCGTCTGCTTCGAAAAAAAAATAAACATCCGGTCAACGACACGTTCTGTGTCGTCTGCACGATTTTGTACAGAAACTCCCAGACATCATTTGCGGCAGACGACAGACGAACTTATGCCGTCTGCTTATAGGTTCCAAGAAAACGCATCGCAGCGTCCCCTGTTTTGTAAAACAAGATCGTCTGCTCGCTAGTGTCAAAAGCAGGCGACACTGTGGAACCGTTAAGCCTAGCTCACTCAACTGATAGCCGACGCCATGGCGCTGTACTTCGACAGCGGTGCACGAAATTGGTTGGACTTTTTGGAAAACGTGCGCTTGTGTGTTTCGCTTTTTCTTTTTGCCTCGTACTTGACGCTCTTCTCTCTTCTGAGAAGCGTCGTAAGCGTATTCAACGACGAATTAATTTATGAACTGTCATTAGGAGAAAATACATACTGAATAAAAAAAAACTTAGGTAAAAGCAACCGCTTTTCAGTATGAGATCGGTTTCCGCGTTGTTCGATAATCCCCCACACACACTATATACACGGAACTTTAACTCTCTCTTGGCAGTTCGCTTGTTTGTTTATTGCAACTGCGTTGCTTTATTATTATTTTTTTTACGTCTCACTGTCCGTTGGGTTCACCACGTTGAACGACGCGGGGCTTCGGAAAGCGGGAGTGAGTTCGGATTTACGACATCCTTGAAGCCGCGGCTAGCTGACGGATCAATAAATTGGACTGTGCAGGGAGCGCGTCCCTTAACGCCTTTGTTATTTTCCTTTTTGTGTGTTTATTTCACCCGTCCGCGCGCTTAGGCTTAAGTGACATAACCGCGATGCTGCTGTTCCAGCCTCTTCATTTACAAGCTTCAGGAGGACGATGGGCTCCGAAGCCTGGCAGCAGCAAATAGCCAGATCCGGAATCCATGAGTATATTAAACACAGCTCATCTCGGAACAGCAGCGCTAATAATCACACAGAAAACACCAGAGTAAGACGGCACACATCTTGCTCGCGGGTTTCGTCTGTGTGATTCTTCGCACTATATCGTTCCGAGATATGCAGTAACAACTAACCCACCATGTGTTATCTGTGGGGTTTAGCGTCCCAAAACCTCGCATGATTATGAGAGACGCCGTATATAAGAGGTCTCCGGAAATTTCGACCACCTGGGGTTCTTTAACGTGCACCCAAATCTGAGCACACGGGCTTACAGCGTTTCCGTCCCCATTGGAAATACAGCCGCCACAGCCGGGATTCGTTCCCGCGACCTGAGGGTCAGCAGCCAACTAACCTACGTGTCTGTCCTTCTAAGTATACAGTTTCTAAAATAACTTGCTGCAGGTAATCCTGGCACTGCGATGGCTGGAGTCTGTGGTAATTTGATATAGCACCGGGATCTGTCTAACGTTTATTTAAACGCTCTGGTGGCGATGCGCATGAAATGACCAAGTTCGGTAAGATCACGTGCCGAAGAATAAGTAAAACACTTCATCTCAGAAATTTGTTCAGCTTTGTGGAGTGTTAGCAATATGGACTTAGCGGGGCACGGGGGTCAACACTGAGTGATTGTACGACAAACTCAGATGCAACAAAAAGTCAGCCACAAATTAAAACGTTGGCGTAAACTACCAACATTATTTCTCCACCGCGCATGCGGTGACGTAAGCATAAGCTTCGAACCATGCAGCTCTTGAACTGAAGTCCGTTGGTCTCAATCGCAGCGTCATGTGTGCGTCCGGTGAACTATCACGGCTGCGAAACCTCGCCGGCCGCCTGTCATTCAAAAGTCGGCTCACGAAGTGCGCGCTTTTCAGATGAACGTCGTTATGCCAGCAGCTCCCGCGATTCGGCGGCGGCCGAAACCACATCTTCAATAGAAGGGCAGGCACATTTCCCAAATGGAGTCCCGTAATTGAGGCGTCCCGGCTTTAGTCCCGGTAAGTGAAATGGAAAGAAAAAAAACAAGAAAGTGGTTCAAGTGACCGGTAGAACGTATGAACGCCAATCACAACGGATTCCTGCCCACGAACCACTCGGAGGGGTAATCAATCGGGAGCATAATAGATCCCACGGTGAAAGTTTCGTAATCTGGCGCGTCGTCTGGTAGCCCCCACTCTCCGATCGTCTGCTTCTTCTGCGAGCACGTCTTCGCCATGACGCAATCACGGCACGACCTTGCGTTGCATCGTCTGCTCGTCGGAACTGAGCGAATCGTCTGTGCGTCTAAAGTGCTTGCACTTCACGAGCGCGTAGACCCAGCGTGCCGGCAGCCTCAGTTTCGTACTCGTTTGAAAGCGTGCTCTCGGAGAGTGAGAGAAGCACTCAGAACTACGCATGCGCGCACTCTCGTTGCCGCTTTACCTGTTAGACACGCGCAGATTGGAAGGAAGAGGCGCCGCGCCAGAAATCGAACTTGCGCAGCTTTCACCCATGGCTCTTCGTTTCTTATGTTTCTCTTTCACGACTGCAAGAACTACTGCATGTGTTCGCTATCGTTTGTCGAGTGTTGCCGTTCGACACCGCTAGGGGTCAACGGTTCATCCTGGCAATCGTGACGCACGTACGCACGGAAACGGAACATGGTTGCTTAGACGAGCTGCAAGTACATGTCTCATGGTTCTTACACGCGGATTTTTTTTTTTTTTGCATAATGCTGCTGATACTACGAACAGCGTTTTTTTTTTTTGCAACGGTGCCTCAATAGGGTTCACTGCGTGGCAAGTTTTCCCGGCGCACTCTCGGGTAGCGGTGCCAAAAAACAAGAAGGCGGTGTCTGTAATTTGCCTCCGAAATCGAGAACCAGCGCCGGCTTCCAACGGTTTTGGCGCATAGCGCGGCGGTAGCGTTGGTGCCTTGAGAGCATAACTGGCTAGTTGTGCAAGTCAAAACGTCGTGTTGTGCGGTCGACGAGACCTTGTGTCGTAGATCAATGCCGGCGCGAAAGCTAAGAGAGAAGAAAAATTGATGGGCGAAATTAGCCAACTGTATCCGGCTGCATATTTTCGGCAGCATTGTGTAAACGCACAGTGTCCATTTCAAGACAATAAAGGCTCATTCTCTTCCCAGCAAATGCAGCATGAAATGGAAGTTACGCAAACCTTCAAAGTGAGAAGCTTTCGCTGATTTCAAAATGTCGTGGCCGAAGCAAAGTCAGCGGGGAGCGCTGAGCACTGTTAGCTTCCGGTTCTCTTAGAGCGAGTCGGAAAGTGCGAAGATGGTCAGAATATTCCAATATGACTTGGCCTAGTTCACCGTACGACAATGCAGCCTCAGCGCCTGATTCTTGAGGTGAGTGAGTGGGTGAGTGAGTGAGTGAGCGGGTGTGTGAGTTGGTGAGTGCGCGATTGAGTGAGTGAGTGGGTGTGCGGATGAGTGAGTGTGCGAGTTAGTGAGTGAGAGTGCGAGTGAGTGACTGAGTGTATGAATGAGTGAGTGTGCGAATGAGTGAGTGTGCGAGTGAATGAGTGAGTGACTGAATGCGCAAATGAGTGTGCGAATGAGTGTGCGAGTGAGTGAGTCACTGAGTGCGCGAATGAGTGAGTGTGCGAGTAAGTGAATGAGTGTGCGAGTGAGTGACTGAGTGTTCGAATGAGTGAGTGAGTGACTGGATGTACGAATGAGTGAGTGAGTGACTGAGTGTGCGAATGAGTGGGTGTGCGAGTTAGTGAGTGTGCGAGTTAGTGACTGAGTGTGCGAGTGAGTGACTGAGTGTGCATATGAGTGTGCGAATGAGTGTGCAAGTGAGTCAGTGACTGAGTGTGCGAATGAGTGGGTGTGCGAGTTAGTGAGTGTGCGAGTTAGTGACTGAGTGTGCGAGTGAGTGACTGAGTGTGCAAATGAGTGTGCGAATGAGTGTGCGAATGAGTGTGCAAGTGAGTCAGTGACTGAGTGTGCGAATGAGTGGGTGTGCGAGTTAGTGAGTGAATGTGCGAGTGAGTGACTGAGTGTACGAATGAGTGAGTGTGCGAATGAGTGAGTGACTAAGTGTGCGAATGAGTGGGTGTGCGAGTGAGTGAGTGTGCGAGTTAGTGAGTGAGTGCGCGAGTGAGTGACTGAGTGTGCAAATGAGTGTGCGAATGAGTGTGCGAATGAGTGTGCAAGTGAGTCAGTGACTGAGTGTGCGAATGAGTGGGTGTGCGAGTTAGTGAGTGTGCGAGTTAGTGACTGAGTGTGCGAGTGAGTGACTGAGTGTGCAAATGAGTGTGCGAATGAGTGTGCGAATGAGTGTGCAAGTTGAGTCAGTGACTGAGTGTG
Organism: Rhipicephalus annulatus; assembly: GCA_013436015.1. Lineage (NCBI taxonomy): Eukaryota > Metazoa > Arthropoda > Arachnida > Ixodida > Ixodidae > Rhipicephalus > Rhipicephalus annulatus. The sequence goes on from WOVY01012701.1 coordinate 20,240, forward strand.
CGAATGAGTGGGTGTGCGAGTTAGTGAGTGAATGTGCGAGTGAGTGACTGAGTGTACGAATGAGTGAGTGTGCGAATGAGTGAGTGACTAAGTGTGGCGAATGAGTGGGTGTGCGAGTGAGTGAGTGTGCGAGTTAGTGAGTGAGTGCGCGAGTGAGTGACTGAATGTGCAAATGAGTGTGCGAATGAGTCTGCGAGTGAGTGAGTGACTGAGTGTGCGAATGAGTGGGTGTGCGAGTGAGTGAGTGTGAAAGTTAGTGAGTGAGTGAGTGACTGAGTGTTCGAATGAGTGAGTGTGTGAATGAGTGAGAGAGTGACTGAGTGTGCGAGTGAGTGAGTGTGCGAGTGAGTGACTGAGTGTTCGAATGAGTGAGTGTGTGAATGAGTGAGAGAGTGAGTGAGTGAGTGTGCGAGTGAGTGAGTGTGCGAGTGAGTGACTGAGTGTTCGAATGAGTGAGTGAATGAGTGAGCGAGCAAGCGAGTGTGCGATTGAGTGAGCGAGTGCGCGAGTGAGTGAGAGAGTGTGCGAGTGAGTAAGTGAGTTAAGGTGCAAAGCTGTGTTGAAGATTTCAAGATGGCGTAGCCACGACAAAACCAAAGGAGCGAGCATTGCTAGCTTCCGATTCTCTGGGTGAGCAAAAACAGCCTCTCTATGGTGAAAGTGCAAGGTTACTTGGAATATTCCGATATGGCACGGCTTAGGCAAGTGAATTGTGCGACTAAGCACGGCTATAATGTCCTGTTACGTTCTCTGCTGTTCTGTTCTAACTGTTTTGCTGGGGAGAGGTTGAGGTCCATATTGCCTCAGCTACTTCATGTCAATAGGTCCTGCAGCAAAAAAAAATGAAAAAGGATAATACTGAATGGCACCCAAAAAGAACAATCAGCAAAGAAATCACATAATAGCATACTGAAACTAGTCGGAATAACATTTCAATGTACAGTTTGCTTACAGCAGTTCAACGTAAAATTTTCACACGCACATCTTTCTATTTATACTTTCAGTATATGCACCAATACATCATTTCATATATGTAAACCCCTCGCTGTATATCACAAGCGCTTATCCAGCCCAGTCTCCACTAATAAGTCTGTAAGGAATATGTTTGCCTTTTTCTGAAGATGCATCTTGGGCTATGTTCCGAGTAATTTCTTTATTGTGAGGTGCCGTCTGTCCAATCTTGATACTTTCTTCCTTATTTTTCTCTTTCATTTGCGTATTTTACACACTCCAAAGTAATATGGCGAACATTTTCAGCTGCCTGGCCACAATGGCATTCCGGGGAGTATAGGATCGATGTGTTTTGTGCAGGAAGCTGTTTGTGTACGCTACTTCAAGTCGAAGTCTGTGTGTTAATGTCTATAAGTGTCGTGGAAGATATGTCACTATGGAAAAATTTCTGTGCGGACCGACTTCATAAAGTACCGATTCCTTTGTCTTGGGCTATCAAAAACACTTCTCTATAGAACAATGGTTAGCTGCTTGCGTTATAAAATACCGAATATTCGCCTAAGACATAGAATTTTCTGTTCTTTCAGTAAGTGGGAGTCTAATTGGAAAGCTGCGGTAAAGATTTCAATATGACCTGGCCAAGGCAGTCCACCGGAGAACTAAGAACTGCTAGCATACGCTTCTTATCTTAGTGATTGTGCGAATCATTCGAGAAGAGGCCTATGTGGGGAAGAAAGAAAAATAGAGAATAATTTCCCGCTTAATTGCATCACTCGACGCGCATGACGCCATCGTCAGGTGCTAGACGTAACCTCAACTGAACACTTCGGAAGTGAGAGACCAATGATAAATGTGATCGCGCTTGTTATACGAGCCACTTCTGTGAAGGCAAGGAATCACATCAAGTGCATGCAGGTCACAAGGTCCAAGTGCTGTGGTGGACTAAAGGATATCGCAGGGTACCGAACGTTGTTCGGGGACAACGCGAACATAGCCCGATTACCGAGTTTAATTCGCCTAAGTTCTAAGACATACCTACATAGTTCTTGCACGTTCTCTCTCAGAGGAGCCAATAATCTCCGTAATCTCTTTCCTACGCGACACGGACTTGAACAAGCGGCTGTAACAGCAATGTCCCACACCGCGAAAGACAAGACTGGACTATGACTGAGTGTGCGCGCGTGTGCTGCCTAATGTGCTGTGTTTATCTCTCTTCCCTCTCTATCTTTCATCTCCCCCATCCCCCTCCCATGTGCAGGGTATCAAACCGGCTGCCTATAGGCAGGTTAACCTCCCTGCCGTTCTTTTACTCCTATTTTCCGTCCTTCCTTCTTACGGTCGAACGGTTACGAACGTACAACAACTCCGAATAGAAAGAAGCTATATACACTTTGCTCTGCGTGGTGGGATTGGCGCTATAGATCCCCATTCGCAAGCCTCTGCGCTTGTCCCTACGTCGGTGAGCTCGTTCAGGGCGCAATTTTCGTCGCCACGGCCTCGTCAATCGTGAGGCCAACGGGACGGCTTTATGTTCTCCCATAGTTGAGTACCTCAAGCTCTAAATCACTAACTTTTTTTTTTCTAAACGCAAAAAAACTCTCGAACGCGAGTCGAAACTCGTAGTATTCAAATTGCTTTCTGCATATCGCACATTCCCAGCGACTCTCCTATATGGTGTCATGATTTGATACTTCAGTTAGCCTAGACAGGCCACTGACCGGACGCAGCCGACGCGGTATCTTGGGACAGCGCAGAGTTTGGCCACGTCTCGACCCAAGGATGCTAGATACGCTGACGTCATTCATATCGTATATACGTAGAAACGAGTGCTACGCGCGTCCATTTAAGCAAAGCTCACGTCGGGAAACAGTAGCGACTGCAAAAGCTTAGACAGCCTAAAAATCACGACTTCATGTAGCATTCGCCTCTTGTAAAAAAAAAAACCGAAACTTGTCGGAAGAAGCAAGTGTCGGAAGTAGTAGCGCTTCTTCTTATGCTTGCCCGCATGTGTTCTTCAGTTACAAAGTCAGATGACGAAGCGTTAGGCGCACATATGGGAATGTAATTGGCTGTCACTTTATTTCAGAATAACCGAAGGGTCGCGCTAGTTTGCATTCCTTTGCAGAAAGCATTTTGCGCAAAAAAAAAACAAAAAAAAAAGAACTGACAAGAAAGAAGAGAGAGCAGACAGGCGTCTAAGACTAACAAGTGAAAATGTGAAAATTATTTTCAGAAAGCCACACGGATAAAGGAAAGACAAGTACACGTGGTTATGATTACAGGTTGGCGGTTAGATAATCTATCTCGAGTTTACGAAGGTTAACTAACCGATCGCCTCGCCAAGCATACGTCACTGGACTTATGTATGAAAAAGGCGCCGACGATCTCTTGCGTGCTCCCATATTTCAGCCCCTACAACACCTCCGTTTCATTTAGCAAAGGATGATATTCGCAAATGCTTACAATGCAGGCAGAGATTAGACGAAGGCAGATTCATTGAGTGTGAAAAGGGCGTGGTCTATCGTATTCTATCGTATGGGAAGTGTTACATCGGCCAAACTGGGCGCTGTTTAAGTAATTGATTAATTGATTGATATGTGGGGTTCAACGTCCCAGAACCACCATATGATTATGAGAGACGCCGTAGGGAAGGGCTCCAGAAATATCGACCACCTGGGGGGGGGGGGTTCTTTAACGTGCACCCAAATCTGAGCACACGGGCCTACAGCATTTTCGCCTCCATCAAAAATGCAGCCGCCGCAGCCGGGATTCGATCCCGCGACCTGCGGCTCAGCAGCCGAGTACCTTAGCCACTAGGCCAAGGTGGCGGGGCAAATGATTAATTAATGGATCACAGAAATTCTCTGAAAGGACAGCCTTCGTCTAATCTCTGCCTGCATTGTAAGGACTGTGGATGTCATCCTTTAGAATAATATCGTTTAGAAGAATGTTCCTGGCTAATCGATTATTCAATGACAAACGTGGCATTTCTTATGACGCCGAGAAGCGTATGATGGGGGCTAGTTGGTAAGGCATTTAAGAAAATTATAACTGTGCTAAAAACGAGACACGAGAACGAAGTGTACCGGACCGATTGCAGTATTTTTTTTTCTTTAAGGGAAGGGGACATATAGCAGAACTCCATATTGGAGAAATGAACTCGAGTAGCGTATGACGGGGCGCGAATTGGTAAAACATTTAGGAAAATTGTAACTGTGCTAAAAACGAGACACGAGAACGAAATGGAGAGGACGATCACAGTGACTACGATCATCCTGTCCGCTTCGTTCTCGTGTCTCGTTTTAAGCGCAGTTATAATTTTCCTAAATTTCTTATGAAATTTTGGTCAGGAACACAGGATCAATAAGACATTTTCATTTAGCATTTGCGGCAGGCATTTCTGGAATCAAGCGTAGTATATCTAACGGAGAAATAAATCGAATTTAATGTCAAAAACGGGGCGTCAGCGCTCCTTTCACGGGATTCCGGCGGCCGTGACCAAGACACAGCGTGAGAAAGTTCGCGGATAAAACTTTATAAAGGGAAGAAGGCGGACTCGCACTAACAAGGTCTAACCCAAATTAGAGCGCACTGTTTCGCTCCAGTGCGTTCGCGGCCACTCTCTTGATAAAAAAGCGCCACATCCCGTTACAGCTGCTTCCGCGTAGCAGTTTAATCTCGGGCTCCTCGGGAAGCGCTCTTCTTGGTTCAAAAACGAGTGTCCTAGTGAGAGACGCCCGTTCGCACGAGAGTCTTTTTTTCAACGTTTGGAGTAAAATGACCGCAACCACACCTCACCAGTGCCAAGGCCGCAAACGAGAGCAAAACCGCATGCTTCGACTACGTCATGGCGAGGCCCGGACCAATCGTAAGGGTCATTCGTTGCGAACCGCTGGAGCTGAGGAGGATGTGATGCTGGGGAGAAGTTGAGAGTGGGGAAAAGAGAGCGTTCCAAAGCGGCGTTGTTGCAGAGAGGGCCGCTAGAAGCAGTAGCGAAGCAGCAGGAAAAGGGGAAGGGATTCTTTCGGTAGAGAGAGAAGCGCAGGGAGGAGGATACACCAGCCGGCGTTGTTGCATCGCGTCGTCTGCTCCGCGTCGTCTGCTCCGAGAAGTATTCGCGTCTTCTCCGCGAGCGCATCGTCTGCTCCGGGTCTTCTTCCACACTACGCGAAAAGGAGCGCGCGCGCGGCATCATCCAACACTCGGGGAGTAGTAGCGCGCTCGTACACGTCTTCTGCTAGGCCCACCCGGTATCGTCTGCTTCGGTTCAGTTTGGTTCGGCACGTCGTCTGCCGCAGTGCAAGGCTTGTTCTCGACTTGTGTGGTGTGGTGTTCCGTGGAAGTCCCTCTCTTCGCAACCCTACCGGCTTAATTTCTCCGAAACTGTTCTTCTCGGTAGTGCGTGTCTGCGCAAACGCCAAGAATAGGAAGAGAGGAGCTCCAGCATCAAGAGTGGAGTTAACCTTTTTTTTTTCCTACCTTTACTTATACAACATCCCAACCACTTTACACAGTCGGTCGTCTGCTACGTTCCAGACGACCCATCTGCTCCAACGTACAGCAGACGACAACAGACGCAGACGACAGAAGAAAAAAAAATGTTCAGGTAAGGCGGTATTCTACGTGCCATTCATAAATGACGTTTCCGCGTCCTTTTTCTGGGCTACTCGTGTGCATTGATGCCTGCATTGTGTCAGGGACACGTGTGTGTTTCCTACCTTGACCCTTCGTACCCCATCCCATCCAGTTCTCCTGGTCCGCCGGTCACGTGATGACTGGTTCCGAAAGCATCAATCGCTGAGCGCGCCTTCAATCGCCCTACAGGCGGCCGGCGGTCCCTCTTTTGGCCCGTTGCGATGCGACTTGACAAGGCGTGCAGCATTTTTTCGAGACCAGTGATAATTTTAACGGACCCTTCCGAGGGTAAGCCCCCATGACCCACTGGCGTAGGCCCGTAATACCAGGGTATCGGTTTCTTACTTCTTCCTTCGGCTTTCAAATTTCTCGTATATACTTTTTCTTCTGTTCAGAAGGCACGGCTGCTATGTGTCAGATTGCAGTGAAGGCGTAACAAGCTGCCTGGAGTAGTTTAAACCAGAAGTAGCTTTAGGACGACTCTGTATCAATCGCTGCTCTATCGTCAGCCTTCCCTAATGCGCCTACATTTCAGGGCTTAAGATATACTGCGACCGAGCAGGAGTTTTTTTGTTTGTTTGTTGTTGTTTGTACTACTTCTGCTAGACATTTTAACACGAATGAAAAAAAAGAAGAGCTGTGTCAATTTTGTGTATTGAGTATTCAGATGTAAATGAAATTGTTTTAATTACAACACTCGGCCTGTAGAGTCAATTTGCGCGTGAATTAACAGTGTCTGTGATGTAATGTTAAGCCGGCGATACATTAAAGATGTCTTTCTTCATGACGTTCCAAACCACACTGTGACACACGAAGTGAGCATAAATTTACTGTTCAGGAATTCGATAGTTAGCAAGATGAAAAATGTCATTACTACGTCGAACAAGATTTTCTTAGGGGGAAAAAAAGAACAGTGTTGTTTCCCCTCTCCCCCCTTTCTTTTTTCTTCTCACACGATGGCCTGACTTGGCTGGGAGCGCTCTTCACTCTTCACCACACCTGACAGGAAGCGAATTCCTCCATTAACCGAACGTGAAGCTGCGCTACCTATAACTAGAAACCGTGCTACGCATGGGTAACGAAAACTGGTCTATTAGTAAACAGTCCACGTTTAGAGGCAAGACGCATCTCTTCAGTTGCGTGCAGTTAACCAGCCAGGACATTGTAATTAGTCTTTAAGCAAGCGTAAGCGCATCAGTCGGAAGTAGCGGAAGACGAATTAAAACTCGTTAGTTTCTGGGGTGCCGCAACCTCGGCATGCGCCTTCCTTTGTTTGCAGGCTTATTACGTAATCTTGACTTGACAGCCGAGAAACTGGCCGCTGTACTGGCCTCCATTAGGTTAACATAACGTGGGAAGCGTACAGTTGAAGCTCTTCACTAGCCGACTAAGAGAGCAATCACGTGGGTACACGTGACGTGGCGCATTAGAGTGCTTCTGTTCGCGACATAGCAGACGACGCTATAGACCGTTAGCAGGATACTCCGTGAACGCGAGGGTCGGAAAATCTGCTACAGCAGACGGAACCTTCTGTCGTCTGTCGTTAACAGACGACTCGCGATCGTCTGTCGTTAACAGACGGCGCTCTATCTCGCGACTGCCAGAAGTCTTTAGTGTCACGTCACTATATGAGAGAGTGCACATAATAGTGAAGAATTTAGAACGCAATCTCCTGGATATAATGTACCAGTGGCGGGTAACAATTAAGTGTAGTTTACACCAATTAAGAGACGACGCACGTTAAGCGGACGAAAAAAGAAACAATTTACGGAGGTAATGCGAGCCTTACAACCGGCTTTATCTGCTCTATAATGTTGCTGAATTAGGGTCGTGTATAACTGAACAGGTTTTTAAATCTGTTCCTTTCTAATTTCTTTTCTGAGGATATAAATACATATGCTGCGACTTCATGGCACACTTTCAGATTGTTTTTCATTTGTTACAAGTACTCACTGGTGAAGTGACCAGAGCAGGTTTCGCTTTTGTCTTCACGATAATAATTATCGGGTGGACAGTTATTTTCTTTCTCGGGAGCGCTTGCTTCCCTGCAAATACTTTGTGCTGATGACTCATGCTAGCGAGTTGTGTTACTGTTTGTGTAGTGTTACTGGCGTTATACTACTTTTACTACAGTATACGCTTGATCTCTGAACGAACTGCGTTCGGTAACTAGAGTTTCTGTGAAACAAGAGTTCATTCAAGGCATGTATTCTTGGAACATTTTTACAGGCACGACCCTCTGTTGGAGATATTCGTTGCCCCAAAGTATAAAACTTATTGATGTCATTTTGAGAGTTGCAACTACATGTGCCTGATAAACATCTCTGATTTCGCATTATCGGTTGTTTATGTGTTATGATGTTTTTGTCGCAAAGGTCTTTTTTTTCATTACTACGTTGCCAAGTCTTCTGTAGATAGACATTGCTTATTTTGAATACTACAACTAACATCGCGGCCTTAAGTTTTAAGTATTTAAATCTTAAGTATTAGTCTTAAGTATTTTCTTGCAAATTTCTGCTCTGGTACCCCTCGTACACTCATCATTTCACACACACCCCGTCCAAAGAAATTTAATGTCAGTCAGCGTGCTCTGGCTAATCTTTTTTTTTTGGGGGGGGGGGGGGGGGTCACTCAAAAGTTATCCCGTAATAAGCGGTTTTACTTGAAAGCGAATCGTGGCAGCTTTAGATAATCGTTGATGCGTTATCCAGTCTGTGAAAAGTTCAAAAACATGCGATTGCGATCCAGACCACCTTGCGAATGTACTGGTGCAGTTGCGCCTATGATTGGAATATACCGATCTTCCAGCCCTCCCAAAACTGAAGTTGCCGGTACAAGCATTCACAAGCCTTCTCGTGGGCTTTCTCTGTCGTGCTTAGAAAAGGGGGCTGTCTGTCTGCAGAAAAAAGTACTTAGTGAAGCTTGCGTACTGCTTTCTTCTACTTTTGTCCGTCAAGGTCAAACACGTTTTCGAATGAATTTTAATTACGTAATCTTGATTGTCGAATTCAATTAGGTTATGGTGTTTCGTCACTTGAAACACGTTGTCGTGTGCAATAAAGGTCTCTTGCCCTAAGCAGAACTTCTTTAAACAAATTATTAGAATTTAAATAGGTTGCTGTCGAACAAGGTATGTTGCCTTATAAGGTCAAGCTTTCGAAGAGTGGAGTTAATTGTCTTCGCCAAGTCATCTTCGTTAAAACCTGTGTTCGTCTAAATTTGCCCTCGTCATGACTTGTCTTTGTCAAGTCCTACCTTCATATAGGCTGCCTTCGTCCTGTTGTATTCTCATGGTGTCTTCGTCATGTTCGTCTAGTTGTTTCCGTCACGGCTTGTGTTCATCCAGAAGTGTCTTCGTGCAGACTTGTCTTCTTTGTAGTTGTCACGATTAGAACTAGTGTTTTCAAAATATTTCTTCTTATATAAGTGTGTTCGTCATGAATTGTCTTCATGTAGAGTTGTCTTTATCAGAACTTGTCTTTGTTTAGACCTACCTACCTTCGTCTAGGCTTGTCTTCATGATGAGTTCCTTGTCAAGAATTGTCTTCGATTGTCATAACTTGCGTTCATCTAGAATTGTCTTCGTGATGGCTTGTCTTCATCTAGAGTTGTCTTTACCATAACTTGTCTTCGTCAAGCTATTTCCTCATCTAGAAATGTCTTCGTCACGCATTGTCTTCATCTAGAGTTGTACTTATCAAACCTCGTCTTTTTCAAGACTTGTCTTCGTCATGACTTGTTCCTGTCACATTTCCTCGTCTAAAAGTGTCTTCGTCATGACTTGTCTTTGTCAAGACATATCTTTATCATTACTTGTTTCTTGCAAAGTTCTCTTCATCACCACTTAACTTCATCAAGACTTTTCTTCATGAGTTGACCTAAACTTGTCTTCCTCAGAGCCTGTCTTTGCGAATTCCTGTCATCGTCTCTACTTGCATTTTTCAAGACACGTCTTCATCTATATTTGTCTTCGTCATGGGTTGCAATACTCAAGACATGTCTCCTTCATGAATTGTGTTCGTCTAGACTTCGACAATTTTTTTTTCGCGTAGCATTACCTCGAGTGACATCTGTTTTGTGAATAGAAAATTCGACATGATTCCAGAAAAAATTTGTACTGTTTATTTTTGATTTCGTAAAGAAGCTTTACGAGCAACAGAAGACTAAAATTACGAAAGCATACCGACATGTCTGGCCGACCTTAGCGTTATCTGAACGCATAATCGAGCAACCATGGCCACTCGCTACGCCATCTATAGAGCGACATATAAAAAGCTGTAAGACCACGTCCAGACGTCACTTAGCCGGGAGGATCCACAGCATATAGCATTACAGTCAGTATTAAACACCTAAGTTCTTTTGTTCGCTATCTCAAGTGCTAGGCTGCCTTCTTTCCCCGACTGCAACTGTGGAGTACACGACAAATACCTTCCTTCAACACCGTAGATGTGCTGCCGAAATAACATTCTTGAAGTGACGCATAATTTTTGTGTGTGTGTCCCAGATCATCACGATCATTGCCCGCACCATCATAAAATTGTTCTTGGTTAGGAAGACCAACTTTGATTAAGGACGGTTATGAGTACCGAGTACCTCAGCGCACGGTCCCTAAAAACTTCCTGGTCGTGTAGCTTCGTCGAAGATTTGCTTCTTGAAACAAACGCGCTCGTTTATGTGACGCCGATGTAAGGCGTGCAGTAATGTATTCAGCTCGCTACTTCTTGAACACATTAGATGGTCCTTTTACTGTTCGTGGAACACTCGTTTTTCTGCTCGGAAAATACTGTTTCTAAAATTTCACTTTCTTGTCCTCTCGACGATGTCTGATTGTTTTAGATTCTTGTGCTTGCTAATAACATTCTAATGTGTGCCTATGAACTGCAATATTTGCCCAGTCTTCTGACCTTTAAATGGCAGAACTACTGTCATCTGGGAACGGTACCTTCAGCCTTGCGCAACATAATTCTTTAACGGACTAAACTAAGCGTCAAGTCCTCTGGATAGGCTTTTGTTTTGAGAAATATGTGCATTCGCTTGCAGTAGTGCACCTCGAGCCGTCATCGAATAGCGTGGTATTGGACATCTGCCGAGAGTCTTTGCAATCAATAAACATGTGGTATAAAGCAAAAACTTGGCAACGCAGCAAAGTTGTCCACATAAGAAACCATGGGTTGACAATTGAAGGCTTCGTTGACGCAATTGAAGGCTTCGTTGATGTTAGGCTCGCTGTGATTGTGCTAAACTTGCCGTACGGATGACTGCGGACAGCATGGGTGCACCAAGCAAACTTCAATGGTTAAAGAGATGTACCAGAATGGCGGAAACACGCCCAACTGGATATATACCAGAGAGGGGGGGGGGGGTGAGATACAGCCGGACGACTCCGCTGGCTTGTCGATATTCGTAGTCAATATATGAGCGCGTCCATGTCTTTTTTTTAATATTTGCATATTTATCTACATTCACCTACATTCACATTAAGGCATTACAGCAAAGACTTGGCTAGCGATGCAGTGCGTGGACAAATTGCTCTCAGGTGAAAAACTTGTTGATGCAGCGGTTAAGAAGAAAGCGAACGAAAAGAAAAATAGCTACTGTATAAAACATAGACGAATTACAAACGCCCGCAGTATTACTTTCAAAATAATGTAGCAGCAAGCACCATGTCGTGCCAACAAAACTGAAAGCAGGTTTCTCGAAGTGACTGACCTCTTTGTGAACAACTACTGCAGAGCACAAATATCCCGTACTTCAGTTCCCTTTTTGTTAATTATTAGTTCGTTTCTGTAAATTAGCAAACAGCAGTGTTAAAACTACCCTTTCTTTCTGGTTTGGCCGAGGTAACGTAACCTCTGACAATCAAACGTGCTTGGGCGATCACAGAGGCCGCTTTTGCAGCCATACAGATGAAGTCAAGTTGAAGAGGTCAATTTCCCTGCAGTCGAAACGATGTAACCGTATGTTCAACTTCGTTCTGTTTGACTATGGACAAACAGTCTGTAACAACAACGTACAAGACATTATGGGCCACCAAAGAGCTCACACTTTCCCCGGTATTTCTAAATTTATATTACTGTTTGTAGGTTTAACCATGGTAACATACATCCATGGGAGACGCTTAATCCCCAAGATTGAGGCCTCTTTCGGCGGACACAGCCAAAAGCTTTATTTCTTTTCCGAACTAGCGGACACCACGCCAATACCTGTAGCGAAGATCGTGTGCTCCCCATAAGTCGTGCAGACGGCCTTCGGCCACTATACCGCGTCACGAATCGCTGCAAGGTACATAAGTTCCTTACACTATCGCCACATTACCTGGACTCTACGCTTGTTTCCTTCAATATAAAATTCGTGATTCTTTTCCTTAACCTTACGTAGCCCGCAGGACCCGTGCAATCCATTATATATGCTACTGCATCATAGGGCGGTCACTGTCACCGCCATTTTGCTCTTTTCTTTAACTTGCTGAACATTGCGGAAGCAGAAGCTCGTCTGCTCTACTGGGGATAGCAGACGGCGACCGTGCGAGCGATGAGCAATGATGAGCGCGCACGCGCGCGCCCTCTAGGTGCGATACCGTCCGCCGCTACCGTGCGAAGGGCGCGCCCTCAGCAAAGCACCGGAAAAGTCACCCCCCTTCTTCCCACCTCCTTTGTCTTCGCTCGCACCTCCATTAATGTCGCTAACGCCTCCGTCGCGAACGCTTTTGTGTTTTTGTTTCCAAATGCGAGCTTCGTGACGGCTTTCCGCTGGCGCTATACCGTATACACACTCGCCGGTTCGGCTGCCACCGCCGCGGAGGTCCGACAATTGTCCCCTCCCGCCATTTTCCTTCTTTGGTTGTCGTCTGCTTCATTCTTCTGCTTCACGGGAGTCGAGCAAACGCGCCGTCCATTAGGCCTTTTCTCGAAGTGGCGATGTTTTTGTTGCATTTTTTTTTCGAGACCGTTAAAGCAACGGATCTCTTCTAGCTCGGCCCATATCCGCCCATTTCTGCGCTTCTTCCTGAATCTTTCAGTTTCTTCTTTCTCCCAAACTTGCCGAGGTTCTACAGCACGTAATGCAGTGAGTTGCGCCGCGCTTGGTGTGTTTTCTCAGACGTTGTATGTTTTTCTTTCCTTTATTTGCTTCACGCGCGCCCAGTCTCGAAGGTGGCCGGACGGCCCTGCCGCTGAGCGGCGTTTCCGTAGCGCGGCAGCCTCATGCGAAAAAGGCGAGGCATTTGCCGACATTCCTTGACCCAAGCCTCGTCTTCGCCGCCACTCCGCGGCACCACTTGTCTTGTTAGTGTTTACCTTTTTTTCGCGAGGCGTTTCCGCTCCACGCGCCCGAATCCCATCCAAGCGAAGAAAAATTAGGAACAATAAACATAAAAAAGCACCCACTGACAGGAGGGCGTGAAGAACGCACGCGCGTAGCCTTAACCTGCCCCCTCTCGCCTCAACAGCCGCTTCTTCTTCCTAAGCGATGCGGGAAATTTAGCGCGTAAAAATACAGAAGTGAGCGAATAAATGCAGACGACAGGGGAAAAAAAAAAGTACCAGACGATTTCTTTGCTTTTCGTCTGCTACCTCTCACCGTCGGCCACCGCGATTCCTCCTTTTTGCTTACTTTTAAAAACGTCTGCTTGCTTTACGCGCGCAGCCCCATCTATCTACGCGCCGCATCTCTCGCACGCCTGTCGTCTGCTAGCAACGATCTTGTTTCGCACCTCTTTTCTTCCAACTTTTCCCCTCTATCGCTTCCGCGCACGCAAGCTGGTTGGCGTCGGTGCTGTTACGTATACCGCCGCCCGAGGGTCAAGAGGCAAAACCAAGATACCGCAAGACTGATTGACAGCATCGGGTCACGGCCATTGTGTAACGGGAAACTACGCCATACAACCTTCCGTCCCTCCCCTCAACGCCATTTTTCTGCCCGTTTTGGTCGTCTGCTGCGAACGCTTCACCCTTTCTTATACGGCTCGTGCGTTGCATTATTCGTCTATAGCGCGTATGTAATCGGCCGTTAGATTGCGTTGGCCGCTGGCATATAGCGTGTGCGCGTTCGTGCGTCTCGCACGCTGCAGTGCCGCCCCCCGGGGAGAGGCTTTTCGTATTTTTGGCGTGCACTGTCCCGATGTGTATCGTCTGCTATTTGCGGACGTATCGTCTGTCACTTGCCGAATAATATCGTCTGCTCGTGTATGCGAGGCGAAGTGCCCGTTAGGGTGAAATATGCACAAAAAAAAAAAAGACGTGGCATGTCACTTGCTTCAGAATTTTATTCATATTTGCGAGCACACACTCAGCCGCGCGTGTAGACTCAATGTGAATAGACAGTTACGTATCCCCACCTCCCTCCCCCTTTTTTTACGTGAATGCGTTCGAAAAAATGCATTCAAAGAAAGGTCCGGCAAAAGACATACCGTTTCTGAGCAGTAAAAGTTTTGTCTCGGCAACTTTCTCATTTTTTTTTCTCTTCTTACAAGCAGCGATCAGTTTATCACAATGTATCTTCCCATACTGCACTGTTATAAGCACGGACCAACTACTTTACGATATTCATTATATACACCAATTTTTAATTTTTTTTATTTTTTAAAGGAATGTAAGAAAAAGTTGCGAGGAGGGCTTCACGATATGGGAAGGAACTGCTTTTCGAATTCTCTTCTTCCTTCGTTTTCGCATAATCTGGCACTGCATGCTAACGCACGATTGTTTCGTGTAAGCTCCATGACGTAGCTTTGGCATTTGTTTGATACCGATAGTGCAGGTTGTGCGTAACCACTACACGCATAAGCTCCAGATGATGTGGCATCGGGGCTGGGAAAAGACCCACACGCTCAGACCAAAACATGAACGCCCAACCCATAGGGCCTGTTCGTTTGAATATTAACTGTAAAACAATGCATCGATTGATTTGTGAGGTGTAAAGCCCCAAAACTACCCTATAGGATTACGAGAGATGCCGTAATGGAGGGCTCCGGAAATTTAGACCCCCTGGGGTTCTTTTAACGTGCACCCAAATCTCAGCACGCGGGGGAAAACAATGCAGACAGTATATATTCGTAGATATATCAACAAATACACATCCTAATTATCTTGATGATTTTTGGTTTTACCAGCAGGCGAAAGTTGGTGGAAGATATCCGAAGATCCGAAGAGTGATGCAGCGCACAGCGCCTATTGTCCGTGTATAGAACCCATGAATTATTTAATAGTAGCGCTTGAGTTCACTTTTCATTGCGAATGATCCGCTCCATTCTGAGTTACGGTGCTGCGATCAAAGTGATCGAACATATCTTCTTTAAGTAGTTTATAGAAATCCTACTGAGTGACCCACAAAATCAATGCCTCGTTAAATTTATTGACACATCCTCACGCCTTCTACCACTGAGATAGTTCAAAGGCGATTGATTATCCAAACTTCGCTACTTTTGAGGAACTTCATCCGACAGCTTTGGTCATTGACTGATTAATCGCCATGTTTATTGATTGGCTGATTGATTGACTGAGTGATTGATTGATTTATTGATTATACATTTTAATTCATTTGGTCAATCATTTTACTTTCTTTTATGCACGCCTTTACTGAATCGCTCCTTCGTCGTTAGTGCAAACGCGCGCAAAATTCGTCGCCACGTTTTCTGTGATCTGGCGCAGACAAATGAGTGAGCTGAAAATCACACGAACAATCAACGAGCAATAAAATTAACTAACAATGAGCCTGTCTCGTTGAAGCAAGAGTTTACTGAATACCCATCTCACGCATATTGAAAATCTGCGCAATTAATGTTTTCATCGCCGGCTTTTGCACAATCTGCGATTGTCCAGAAGTCGGCGAGCTGAGAATCACGTGACTGAGCTGGAAACAGACGGTAAAATTAACGATTGAGCACTTCGACGAACGTCAATGCGCGCGCTTATACTGACCGAATCCTTCATCGACAGAGCAAGTGTGTTGCAAGTTTCACTGGTTGTGCATCCTTTCGCACAACCTGAGATCACTCGGGTGAAAACTGCATATACCCGACAAACCACCGAACGATCGACGAAACGAAATAATTACTACGACATCGCTTCGACGCAGTCAAATCAGCGACACATGCGGATACGTTCGAAAACATGCCCAGTAAAGGCGAAAATGGCCTCGAAGTAAGGACTGATCATATAGTCGAGAGTTTGACGGAATATACCATCTGGTCAGGTAAAAGCATTGTTGAAAAAACAGGTCACTGACAAGTGTCAAAGAAAGTACGAATGACGTTTCGGAATCACTATGGATACCTTGTACACAAACTCTCAGTCTTCGAATTCCTCCGGAATTACGCCGACGAGACGCTACTATGCTGTGCAGATTGTGGTTGGGCGTCGCATTTACCAAAGCGTATGCGTTCCGCACAGGAATGGCCGACACTGCTGCATGCGACCATTGCGGCCGTGACGAAACAACTTGACACATTCTGTGTGAATGCCCACAACGCTGCTCGCAGAGACGGTCACTCTGCAATGCACTAGATGAACTGGACAATCAGCCTCTTTCGGAAGAAAGAATCCTGCGCTACCGACAGGACTTTACGTCGCAGAAGGCTGTGAAGGCGCTCCTGCGCTTCTTGCGTTCAACCGGCCTGTCCAAATGACTCTGATCGGAATTGCCTGAATGTGTGCGTATGTGATTTTTAATATTATATATATATATATATATATATATATATATATATATATATATATATATATATATATATATATATCCTCTTTTTGACCCTTTTTCGCACCCCTGTACAGGAGGATAGCAGACCAGTTCTTCTGGGTTAACCTCCCTGTCTCTTCCTTTTATTTATTTTTTTCTCTCTCTCTCTCTTGGATAGACGGCTGATCAACAGGTTTTTACGTAGCGTTGAGCAAACGACGCAAAGCGCCCCGTCGCGGTGGTCTAGTGGCTAAGGTACTCGGCTGCTGACCCGCAGGTCGCGGGATCGAATCCCGGCTGCATTTCTGATGGAGGCGGAAATGTTGTAGGCCCGTGTGCTCAGATTTGGGTGCACGTTAAAGAACCCCCAGGTGGTCGCAATTTCCGGGGTCCTCCACTACGGCGTCTCTCGTAATCATATGGTGGTTTTGCGACGTTAAACCCCACATGTCAATCAATCAACATGACGCAAATCCTGGTATAGTACACCATTGTGCCTCATGATGTGTTGATTGCGTTACGAGGATGAGTTGCGAGGTTGAATCGAGGTTGTCTCGCTGTGAAACTCTTCTCCGCAGGCATGATGCCTGCGTCGTCTCAGTTTATCTCGTGGCCCGTCTTCTGGGCGTGCTCTGCGAGTGCATTTGTCACCGCGTGGCTCCTGGTGACGTCATTCTCGTGTTGCTCTTGACGTCAGCAGGAATTGCCACTTTCGCCAACAGGACTTATCATATGCATGCCGAAAAGTTATCCTTTAACAGGCAACCTGCATGTGGCTCACTGTTCTGGCACTTCGCGTCCACCGACAAGAAGCTCGAAGAAAAACAATTTTCGGCAAACCAAATAACTCCAACAATCCAGCTTTCTTGCATAAAAAAATATCGCTATGACGTTAAAGAATTCGTTGATACTAAGCGTTAAGCGTCCCAAAACCACCATATGATTATGAGAGACGCCGTAGTGGATGGCGCCGGAAATTTCGGCCACCCGGGGTTCTTTCACGAGCATCCAAATCTGATGACACGGGCCTAAAGAATTTTCGCCTCCATCAGGAACGCAGCCACCACAGCCATAATTCAATCCCGCGACCTGCGGGTAAGCAGCCGAGAACCTTGGCCACTAGGCAACATCAGGTTGAAGAAAACATGAAGATTTATAACTTCGTCGACATGGCAGAATGACGTCAACAGTTTGGCCTCAAAGACAAGGCAACTTGCGCAAGAAACGACCATCATGTCATTTTTCTACTTCAATCAATTAGTCAATTATTCAGCCAATCACAAACTTTTATTTTCGCTATAAACAATAAATGTGCTACGACAAAGACAAGGCGGCGACAGAGTGAGTGAGTGAAACAACTTTATTCGGTCCACAATAGACGCGAGTAAACTCACCTGGCTAGGCCCACTCGGGGACCATCAGGTTAAACCTGACGGCCCTCGCGCGGGCCCTCTGGACGGCCAGGATTTGAGAGGTCTGGTCTTGGGCCTTAATGAGTCGCTTCATTTCCTCTTGGGTGAAAGGGGGACCGGCAGAGGCGCAGCCCCACAGTACATGTTCGAAGTCCGCATAACCACCACACAGGGGGCAGTCCGGGCTTGGAAACCGTTCAGGGTACATTGTGTGCAGTGCCGCAGGGCTCGGGTAAGTGTTTGTTTGTAGCAGTCGGAGAGTAACAGCTTGGGCCCTGCATAGCGAGGAGTGTGGTAGAGGCCACACTCCTCGCTTGACAGATAGTGGTGCTTGCATATCTCGTTGTACGAGCAGAGAGGCTCAGGTCGCCCAGGAGAGGCGGCGACAGAAAAAAAAAAAGCTGCTTTCAGGCAGCTTCACAAGGCTCTGGCCACCCTTTTGTCAGCCGTGACAATGAAAACAATCGGGTTTCTTACGCTCCATACGGCATTTCATTTTGAGGCCGCGCTGATGAGATAATACGTGGCATGTGCAAGAGAAACACCGGGATCTTTAAATGTACGACTCGGTGCATTCAATCACGCAAGCATGTAAATTTCATTGTAGCGATATTCCCGGTACCAGAGCCATCGTAGCAACAACTTCGCCGGCTTCAATCTTCACAGTAGTGAAACGGCTCTGACTTTTGTTTTCGGGAAGCAATACACACACACTCAAAAAGAAGGTGGTAACAAACGAAAATGAAAGCTTTAGGATATTGAGAAACGGGAGGAAATTGATGGTGGCCATAATAAGGCACGACTCCACCGCGCGCCTAAGATGATACTTATATTCATGGCCAGCGAAAATCACCATACGAAGTGTGCAGAGTATGATGAACTCTTATCGCCACGTTTCGCGAAGAAGCGTTGAGAAACTAGAATGAGAGAAGACGAATGTACGTCGGTAAGGATGGACTGGCTTTCCGCACGGCGTTTTATCAGATCAAATTAAAGCGCTTAATATCAGAAACTTCTTTTTTTGTTTTTTTCTTGACGCGAAACGAGGAAGCAAAAGGCGTGACGAGATATGCTAAAGTAATCAGCTACGGAACCGGAACCCAAATTGTGCCTTGATTACAGGGTGGCACTTTCAAAGATCTTTCACGCCTTGACTCTTAGAGGAGACCATGCATCATTTCTTGAGAGAAAAAACGGGGAAACAAGCAAAACTTTAGAGGCTTGCTTTGTATTGCCCTTTAAAGCCCCCCCCCCTCGCCCAAAATAAAAAAAAAGTTATTAAGTAAAGACGCTTTGTACCTTCCCGTACACGTTTCGTTCTAAGCTGCGAAACTCACAGGAACGCGGCATTTTAGGTACCGGACCGTTTAGTGCGACATCTGACCGTTGCTTTTACCTGCCCCGTTAGCCATGAAAAATTCGTAAAGTTCCCAACGTCTGTGTGTGCACCTTCGTATAGTTATATAGCCACGCTTGAATATGGCCTCCGCGACGTGACACTGTTCTTTATTGATTTGTTCATTTATTTAGATTGTCATAAGAGCTCAGAACGGCGTTACAGGGGCGATAGATTTTCGTAGAAGAGAGTTATTTTAGTATAGGATTTTTTTTGAAGGCCCAAGCGTGAAATTTTTTTTAGAAGCTGCAAATTAATGAGACCAAGGTCTTATTTCATTCAAGGCGTCTGCGATGCTCCTGTTCATTCAGTATTGTTTATTCTGGACAACGATCTCGAGAGATATGGCAAGATAGAGCAAATGTCTGACTTATCCACGTCACTATATTACCTCATGGTTTGTTTCTTAGTCTGTTTCTTTCTTACTTGACTGTTTGTTCTTCATCGCCTCCTGAGCGACCTCCTGTGAAATATCAGGCCAAGAGCAGTTGCCCAAACTATTGATCACACAGCAATCTAATAAGCAGCAGACCTGAACCGAATAACGACGGAGCAACTGGCTTGTAAGCCTGTATCGTAAATTGGCGCTTCATTTCGATTAGTGAACCACTTCCGCCCTGAATTAGATCCAACGCCCTAACCATACACTGTCAAAGACTCGCACTAAGTAGTGTACGCCTTTCGGATCCGCCTACTGCAATACCGTCTAGGGCTAATATCTTTATCTTTCATTTGTGTATCGTATAGGTCTCACTAACCATTGCATTGCTTGGAGCTAGGGTATTAGATGAGTCGACATGTAAATGAAACAAAGGCAGGCGCAAGAAACTTCACACACACACACACACACACACACACACACACACACACACACACACACACACACACACACACACACACACACACACACACACACACACACACACACACACACACACACACTAATGAAGAAGTCACGTAGCTATCACTTTCTGACTCACGACGTGAGTAATTAGCTCGTACAGAATCGAGGCGAGGTGCCCTCTATCGGCAGGGGCACGCACGCTCAACCATATCTTGACCAGGTCAATATATAAACATTCGGCGCATAGTAGTCGTTCGGTCGAACCAATTATTGAGCTTCTCAAGACGACGGCTGCCGTGATGTCTGCGATAAGAATGGGCAAAATTAAAAGAAAGAGACGGTTATCTCCGACGCGTTATTAATTGCCTGCATGCTCGTGTTCCTGTTAATAGCCTGGCTATCAGGGGGGAAAAAGCAACAGACGTGCCAACTCGAATCTCAAGCCGCAAGCAGACGACAGAACTGCCGGTAGTCTGCTCGTTCAGGCTTATAAGCAGACGACACTATAGGTGTAGATTAGCTCAAAGCAACAGATTATATCGTTTTTTTTTCCGTGGGGGGGGGGGGGGATGAGTAGACATATAAAGCACTAAGAAACTCTACTGTTTAAGATAACTATCAGCGAAGGAAAAAGCAAGACATCGGTTATCTCCGACATGTTATTAATTGTCTTTTTGATCGTGTTCCTGTTAAGGGCCTGGCTATCAAAGAAAGAATAGCCATGCATGTGCCACCTCAATCCTCAGCCCGCTAGCAGACGACAGACGTGTCGGGCGCCTGCGCGATTGTAGAAGGCTCGAGCAGACGATATCTGACGATTCCTTCAGAACGGCAGACAATCTTGTTTTTCTGTTTTTTTTCGCCAGAAGATGTTTACGACAGTACAAAAATATAATGTTCGCGATAAAAGGGGCAAAAAATAAGGAAATAGATTATTATCCCCGACGTGTTATTAATTGTCTTCATGCCTGAGCTGCTTCTCATAACCTGCAGCTACCGGAAAGCTTAGAACAGCCTCAAGAGTACCACCTCCCCTTACAGACGACAGAATTACTTTACATTCGGGACGTCTGCTCGCCGTCAGCAAAGCCGCATGCAAGCAGACGCACACGCAGACGATAACGGTTCACCGGTCAGTGTTGACAGGCGTCCGATGGAATACCGCTAGATTAAATCAGTAGAGAAATTTTAAGAGAGAAGAAATGCCCAAAACCCGGAAGTCCAGCTTACAGTTCGTACCCTATCATGGCAATGAACTCAGCTCCAATGCCCAATGAAAGAAATAAAAAACAGACAAAAAACAAGCAAGCAAGAAGAAGGTCTCCAACAAGTGAGGTAAAAAAAAGGGTTACGCCGAAAGGAGCGGCGGCCAATACGCGGGGCATGCGGGTCCTCGGGGGTAATTAATTTGCGTCCCGCGAAAAAATGTCCGAAGTCGTTAATAATAATAATCTCAGGGGCTGTCACGAGCGAAAAAGCTTTCTCCGCGCGCCAAATGACGCGTGCCTAAAAGGGTTGTTACAGACTTCCGTTAAGTGATTAATACTTACCGCAGGAGACTACACCACGAATGCCTGTGTTGCGATAGCAGAACTGGAGAGGGTGGTAGGAGGACGGATAAAGCTAATCGCGTTCTAGCGGAAGAATCGACCGTACGGCGTCCAAATGATTGCGCCCAGAAAAACACACCGAATCCATCTTTTTCAACGCGGCATTTAGCATTCGGACCACTTATCCGCAGTGTAGCGCGTACGGAGCTTAACAGTCGGAAAGATCAAAACAAAAAAAAAAGAAAATAACATTCACAACCGGAACCGAATGCCTTCAGGCTCTATCTCCTACATATAGCTCAGTAAGCCGCCAGGAAAAACATCTCGACCCTCTCGTTACCTGTCGACCGTTATTAATTAATTGCCAGTGTGATCAATGACATTTTCCGCAGCAGACGACAAAGTTAGCAGACGAACGCAGTCCCGATCAACCCTTCCGAGGCAATTTTTTTTTCGTCTGTCACGACACCTGCTACGTTTTCTCGTCTGTTCACGTCTAACTGTCTAGCCTACATGAGATTAATATCGGGGTGCCTTCCGTTCAGGGAAGTAACGCAGTGTAACTGTGAATGTTGGCATTATTATGGCGCAGCTTGACAGCGGAAAACCGCTGCAGTGAAAGAACGTCTCATAAGCGATTCCATTTTTGTAGCAATTATTTAAGCGCAGCTTCCTTCTGTACGCTGCCAAAAAGAAAATAAGGTGCTCAGTCAAGCATTAAATGAATTGACCTTTCCGTAAGCCTTGCGCCAGGAGACACGCGAAATCACGAGACCTTTTTTATTATTTTCTTACTTCGATATTTTGTTTCGCACGGTTCTTTGGTTATTCATTGAGCAGCTTTCTTGTACCAGCCGGGGTAAACAGAAAATGGGGGCCGACACCTGTTAAATAACCCCGAATATTATGACTGACTTGGGGCGCCACCCTGCGGCATTGTGGCACATATGCTTACGAATCGCTTACTGTGCTCGAGAGAAACATTAAATGGTGCGTGCTCCACATTTACTGGGCTCTAACCAGCGTATTGCGCGCAGGCAAGCATAAGCGACTCAGTAGCATATCAATGAGTAATATTTAATCCGAAAAGGGTCGCCCAGTTTGTACAACCCCCATGCTATTACCCCCATCTTACGTCTGTGAGACGTTCAGACGACGTTCTAAAATACATGCACCATTTTAAGGACAAGAACACCTCATCGATAAGTTGGATACCTCATGTTGGATACGTTGGATACCGATAAGTTGGATACATTGTCGATGTCGCGCCAGTATGAATGCTACATAAGGATCTTTCACGGTTCACTAGTGAATAGATCACTGGCATGTCCACATTTATGGAGTAAATGTACGCATGATGTCCCGTAGCAGACGACACCACGCTAGTTGCGCAGGGTTTCACATTTGAACTATTAATTCATCCGCCCCCTCCACGACAGCTTCGCAATCGACGTATGTGACACGCCTGGCATCCACATGACGAGCTGTAGTGGTGTTCCTGAACAAACAATACTTTTTTTTGTTGTTTCTTGCCGTACCATATTCTTTAGTGTGCGTGGGAAGCTAAAGTTGCAGTTACAGTTAAAAATCGTCTGTTCCTAGCGTTATACATTCGGCCGTATGCAGTGTGCTCTGAGCAGACGGCTGAAGCGAGTGTGCTGCCGTGGTTCGCAGCAGATGCCTTCAGTGCCAAGAACGAACAAAATCAAAAAAAGGAAAGCAGAAGACGAATCGGCCGCAGTGCAATGTAAACTCGGAAATATGTATAGCATAGAATATGGTGACAAAATACATCTATGCAGACGCTCCGATGGCGAGTTCTGTGCAGACATGCTACTGAGCATTGTCTCACTTGGCGGCCTGCGTCATTTACAAGGTGCGCACCGGAAGTCTGTACAATAACCCGTACGCTCCGAGTATATATTGGCTGAAGACGGCGAACTCGGAGCAGACGGCTTCTTTGCTGCCGCCTCGGCCATGAACAGACGATAAAAAAAGGGGTGAGAGAAAGAAAAACATAAGATGAGGCGAATCCGGCACCCTCTTGTACAACACACCCTTCTGCGCAGGCCGATCCCGAAATGCCGGCGGGCTGAGTCAAAAGCCACTGACGTAGCCTCGGGGGTCATTCGACGTCTTCTGTTCGCTGGCGAGATTCAAGAGGGCGCCGGCCGGAATCGGCAAACACAAAAGTAAAACGGCGGCTGCCGGTTGATGAACGGCTCACTTTCTGCGCGGCAAGGGGCAATGCGGGTGCGGTGGTACGTGCGTCTAGTACACGAGGACGGAAACGTAAAATAAGAAAAAAAAGCGACCAGAGCGATAAAAAAGGAAGCGAGCGTAACTGCCGAAGTTTGTCCCCTCACCGGCCGCTCTCTATACGAGCAAGACGACTGCCTTCTGCGAAGCAGACGACGCGCGGCAAGTGGCCCCGCGGACGAGCCGATTTTAATGCCTCCACGAATCGAGCCGGACTTTCACCTGCCAACCCTGATTGGACGTTGCACCCCGAACAACAGGGGGCGCAACTTTCCTACTTTTTTTTTTATTTAGCTTCCATGGCACGCATGTCTCCCTGGTCTTATCGTGTCTATAGCTGACTGTGCGGTTGGCCCTCCTCCGGAGGTGTGTTATTTACACCGCGCTGTGGCGCTGGTGGCAGAAGGCTGTCTCAGTCGGCGTACATACGAACTGCAATAACCGTTCATCTTATTTCCGTGCTTATACACACACACACGTACTAGAGTACTCTCAACTTCCTAAGCACAGCTTCCGTGGTCTCTACAGAGCTCGCTATAACTCCGTTTTCTATATCTGACGGTTCGTTATTGACTTTGGCTTGTGGAACCTTGTAATTCGCGTGATGGCTTGGTGGCGTAATAGGCTCTTGCACTTTCGATCTCAACGAAGTGATGTTTGCACAGAACGTGCTATGGTGAGCGTCAAACTTGTGGCAATCAGCTGGGGTTCGTATAACGTGTCTTTCGGCCGAACACTTTCGCCCACGGAAAGTCATCGCAGTTTGTACAGACCGCGATAGTGCGACGTTTATTATTTTTTGTTGTAAGCCTGCGGGAACGTAAAGGTGTTTCGTAACGGCTACCCCATGCAGAGAGGAGCGCACAAAAAGTAGCCTAGCTGCACGTTTCGCCGCTGGAGGCAATCTATGTTGCTGAAAGCTACTGAAAAGTATGTGGCCATTTATCTTTCGTTAGGCGAATGGAGGCGACCCGTGGTATAGTGTCGGATCACAGCGACATATCGATAGTATAAAATATGCATCGACTGGAATGTGAAGTCGATTATCGACTGAAGCGGCGACATCGCGAAAAGTTCTTTAACCAGAAATCTTCGTTCGACTGGCGGTCCGTTATGGTTAATCAACGAATGGATATTCTGCCGTGTCTGGGTATCGTAAGCTCGTTGTTGCCCCTGTGACCACGCGATTTCAAATCTGATTGTGATAATGAAACCCTTTAAAAGGACAGATAGTTGAGGTAGTTGATAAGTATTCATGACGAATAAGGTGCAGATATGGACATAAAAGATCACCACAACACGGATGCATTTGTGCTCTGTCCTATCGCACAAGAAAAAAAAGCGGCATATGGTGGACAGTGTTAAATTGCGCCCACAATGTCGAATTTTGTACTGGCGGCTAGTTCAAGCGAATCAGAGAGGCCTTACCTATCAGAGTTGCCAATCACGGCACTGGACAAAACCGTAGAATCTGACAATGTCCAAAATGGCACCCTTGATCTCATACTTGCATGTGTGAACGTTCACCTTTTTGATCGCGATTTGTCGTACTTGAAACGGTCGACATACGTGTCCAACGTTGACGGTGGCAAAATAGTTATGACGCAGAATGGGCGAGGTTCACAAACACTGAATTGCGACTGGATGTACGGATATGTAATCAGTTTAAATGATAACGACGAACCAATATCGTGCTGACGCACACTGGAGCACTGTTTCTAACGGTATATCTTTGACGTCCTGCTTACATACTTACGTTGTGCACAGTACCCGGCCAAAACATGAGCACTCTCAATCACAGAAGTGCAATGTCAAGATGCTTCACGATCAATTCATGAGTTGGAATGCTCTCAGCTGTAACTTATCAACTTCTGGTTTGGCCTGAATCTGTTTTCCGCGGATTAAAGGGAATTCGTGAGCAAAAGAGTTCTAGCACTCGAGAAATCGGTTCCGCTATGACTTTTTGCAGTAAACTGATTCGTCAGTACACCATTCGTATTTGCCCAGAGTTGTCAATTGTAGCGGATAATCAATTATTTTCCGGCACGTTCATTTGTACAGCGTTAGCAAATGGTAAAATATATACACCCCCCCCCCCACCTCACAAAAATGCCTGGCTAGACGTACACATGCATCACAGCCATACGAAATGACATCGTTGCTCTAAAGGAAGTGGATCTGGGTTAATGTAAAACACAGTCACGGTTGAGGAACTTGAAAAGCTCCGCACAGTTGTTACATCAGGGCACTTGCCTGGATATTACGTCAACGTACTTCATCAGTAATCTGATTAGGGAAAGATTTTTGTGCACCAAAGCATATACCTCGAAAGTGAGCACAGGTTTGCTGACACCGAAAGGCATCAAAGGTGACCGTACCACAGAAGCTTACGTAGCCGAATGCTAGTAGATTTACTCTTATTATTCCAACTATTTTTTTTTCTTTTTTATTACTTCTTCTCCCTGGCACCGCACTACATAGTTTGTTTTCGTTAACCTAAAAGTGCCTCCAAGAGCATTTGCGAGTTCTTGAAGACCCCACACAGAAGTGCATTCAGGCCTCCACAATGAATTCGTTTCTTGGCCGCATTTTTTGCTGCTTTCGATCCTTGCTTTCCTTTTTTTTTTTTGTCTTGTCGTCTGCTACGAGTTTCTCGGAGCAGACGAAAAAAAAATGCTAATGGCAAAAAAAAAAAAAGAAAGCAGACGACACTACGCGGGCTGCGACGCAGCCCGCAACAGGACGCGTGCGGTTGAAACCAAGCAGGCGTGACATCCTGTGAGCAACGCCCTCTACGTACGTCCCGAAAGTCTTCGGTGCTATACTCATTTCTCTATTATTTCTCTTTCTTTCTTGTTTCCTTTGCACTGCTCCCTTTATAAGCTTTTATAACGCAGCTTCTGGGAACTTCGCTACCGCAGTACGCGTGCAACAACCTCTCCTCCTCGCCCGCTTTTAGTCTGCTTTCTTTCTTGTTTTCGTCTGCTTGATCTTCTGGGGTTTCTTCTGCTTTGCTCCAGTTGTCCCTGCATTGGAAACATTGCACGCATGCCGCGCCGGTCGTCGAAGCGAATTCGTCTGCTCCCGCTGCTAGCAGACGAACGGGTTCAGGAGGGAAGCGCGCAGAATACCCCCACCGCGCGCGTATACTTGACGATTTTCAGGGTGCACTTGACCTCAAACTTGACCTCACTTGCTCAAAAAGAAGTCGGCTATGCAGTGTGCAATGCATTTCAACGTAAGGAATTCACGGTGCTTTCATTTTGTGCACGACAGTGATTCGCCACGATATCTTGGAAATCACGGGCAGGCAGACGTGGCCTGCATTCACGTCTGTTGCGTTCTTTCTTTTGCGAATTAACATACGAACCTACGAAGAAGAGCATATTCTTGCTACGGTATGAAGTTGCTGCCGATGCAGTCGTGCATGATGTTAGTAGGCCGTAACCCTCTTGATGACGCAACTGCGGCATATGGTAAATTTTATAGAGCTGTGTGTCAGTGTGGGTGACAGTGTATACAGTACCGGTTTGTTCCCTATCACACGTGAACATTTATACAGCCAACTTTGCCACTACACGTGCTGTAGGTGTAGACATCGTGGACTGTGGTATGGCATATCGGGACTATACGATCCTCTATGGCAGCATCGTGGGCTTTCTTATAGTCTAATCTATATTAAAGTGAGGTGTGTTGCAAGTGATAGACTTTTTCGTGGCCTTCCGCCACGTGCTTTAAGATGCGTCTTCGTAAATATGTTGCAACAATGACAATACATCGCGATTCTTTTATGCGTCCATCTTGGATGGCGTGCATCACCCATTTTGCACACGCAATGCAACACACACGCTAGCGCAGCTGCGCTTTATCAGTGATGTCCCCGACAATGATTGTTAATTAATCGCGCGTTTGTGATAGGTAGGCCTTGGTACCAACCACTCGCTGCTCCATTCACATCTTCTGGCACCTATACTATAGATGGCGCGATTCTACGCTTCTGCGACGCAACATTACATCTATTCGGGAGAATCCTCGCAATACGCGATATTCTTGTAGGGTTTCCTTTTAAGACGCAAGTTCAAGCAGTGGCGGGGCTCTGCGTTAGGACAGGTCTCTTCGTGTCATGGTTTCAAGCAGTATCGCGGCTATGTAATATGGCACCTGCTTGCCAAAGTGCTGAGTGATTGTTACCCCTTCGAACAAAACATATGTAGTCGTTGCTTATTTGCATATATGCATTTTTGTTCTCGTTCCCTTCACAAATAAGACCGATTTTTTTTCTGTTCACAACCAGCGACACTTACGCAGGAGTTTTTGTAAAAAAAAAATTCAGCAGAACCCACGTGCCTTGAAGTCGACGATAAGCGAAGCATGCTGAAGGAAGGTGACCGTGTCGCAATTTTTTTCATTCAGTGACACGTCATGAATTGAGGCTAAATATATGTGCAAATGTTGCACGCATAGACATGTGTTGAAGAGTTGCAGATGCTTGTATAACCAATTGTTCGCACTTGGGCAACGATGTCGACTGGAACGTGCCTTATAGCAACACCAGAAGCTGATATGAAGCGCCGATGCTCGCGGAGATGCTGGCCCTGGACACTGCTACTTGAATCAACTTCAGCGCATTGCAATTAACCACAATTGACGTTAACTCGATGTGACGGCTGTATGAATGGAGTACATATGTATGTTCATAAAATTGGGTAGGCAGCACTGCAAGCACTACTGACGTTTCACGAAGGTTAGCGTCAATTCGTAAAGTAGTTCCGAGACCTGTCGTAGCTATGTGGTAGAATGCTTGACTGCCACGTAGAATTATTGGGTTCGATTCCTGCTGGGACCCGGTAATTTATTATTTGCGTTCCACGGGGGGGCCAACGCTGTTTATGTGAGGTTTTTCCTAACACTGACATCTGTTCTATGCCTTCGTTGGATCGACGATACCGATGTCGGGTATTGCTGAACGCTAGCGCGTTAAAATTGCCCATGTGTGTTCTCGTCGTTCCTGGGCAGATACTATAATCGTCAATCACCTGTGGCACGTACCCGCATACTAGCGGTACATACCCGTCCGTGCGCATGTGCCACTGTAAGGCGGGAAGCGTTTGACGACGTACGCGACGGTACTGTGACATTATTCGTGTCTTGACCAGCGCGTCATATTCGTCAAGCCATCTTACCCTCCCTTTGCCAATTTTGGTTCACGCCAAGTTAATGGGCTGACCACGGGAGCACTCAAACATAGATAGATAGATAGATAGATAGATAGATAGATAGATAGATAGATAGATAGATAGATAGATAGATAGATAGATAGATAGATAGATACGCTTAAAGTCGACGAAGTTTGCCAAGAAATGCTTCGCATTAAAAAAGAAAAAGCTTTTTAAAGCTATCGCGATAAAAGCGCTAGAACAAAACAACAACCTTGCAGGAGCCGCCACCTCTGCCAACGCAGCGGCAACGTGTAATCGTCCGCAAGCGGGAGAAGAGAGCGTGAAACCGCAGGCGGCCCGTTTTACTTATAGGCTTTCAAAGCCTCTCGCCACCTTCTCTGTTCGCCCTGTTCGGCTAGCGAATACCGGAAGCAGGCGGGACAACAACACCTGCGCTCTTCCATTAGAACCTCGGCCCCTCGAGAAATAAGAAAATGACGCGAGCCCCGCGCGTGAGAAAAGAAAAGATAGACGAAATCCCGCCAGCCCATCCATCAAGCACCGCCAACTATGCAATCACGAAGCAAATAAACAACGCCGCATGCCAGGGACGCGAGAAAGCAGCTTGGATTAGCCGCGGGAGGAGTGATTCCGCTTGCATAAGCGCGAGGGCTTATAGCACTTCGCCCGTCCGTTGTCTACCACCAGGTGGCGCCATGCAGGGTCGTGGATACCTCCCCGCCGGATTAGAAAGCCCGCCGAGGTTACCGTCAGTGCCGGGGAAACGCTTTCGCTCAGCGATTTCGGGGATTATCTGGCGGGGGGGGGGGGGCTTTATTTCCTATCCCGGGGATTAAGAAAGAACTGCCGTAAATACCGTCGGAAAGACGGCGCGCGAAAGGTCAACACGTTTGCCTAACTTCTCGCGAGCCAAGCAACATTATTCAAGGACTTCGTAATCGTCCCTCGGGGTATTCGGTTTCGGAATTCCTACCGCCCTGTCATGCGCGCGTTTAGTATAGCTGCGGTTGGAACGGGAAAGTTGAAGAACGTACCGTGTTTATCATGTCTGGTGCAGCCTTTGTTGCGCAAGGTTTTCAGACTGTTGCAAACATCTACGTATTTGTAGCTCCGATGCATGCAGAGGTGACGTCATGGACACGGCTTCCAAACGTACTGGTTCGCTAACGAGGTAGTTTTGACGAAGCAAAAGGCAGCACAGTGACAATCAATACGATAACGATAATGCCTCATTGTAAGTGGCCTCCATGCGTCAACAAGGAAATATTGGCCTCATATCTGTATGTTGATATGTGGGGTTTAACGTCCCAAACCAACATATGATTATGAGAGACGCCGTAGTGGAGGGCTCCGGAAATTTCGACCACCTGGGGTTCTTTAACGTGCACCCAAATCCATATCTGCATGTTACACTGCAAATATCGTCGAAAGACGATAGTCTTGCGTCTGGAGAGAGTGAACAAAACGTTTATTTGAGGTTCAGCGCAAGAAAATCGGTGAATGGTATTCCGGAGTCGCTGCATGCTTTAGAGTGCTTCGAGCGTGCAGCGGAGGCGAACGAGTGCATCAAGCAAGATGGCAAGTTGGGCCAGTTGGATTACGTTCATGATTGAAAATTTTGTTGAAGCGCACTAAGAAAGGGACAGACGGAAGAGGCTGACAAGGACAGCGCTGGCAACGCTGTCCTTGTCAGTCTCTTCTGTCCGTCCGTTTTTTTTAGTGGGCTTCAACAAAATTTTCAATTATGAGCGTATCAAATCACGTCACACGGGAGACATGAGTGATATCTGGCATGCAGTTATCTTGAAAAAACGAAGTGCATGGCGTGCGCACCCGTCTCGGAGGCGATAAGGTGTAGAACGCAAGGCGACGGGTAGGTGGCACCACCGTGTCGTTTTAGCGAAGCGTTTGAAACACTTGCCTTTTCGTGCAAGCGAATTGCATGGTCAGCATGACATGACAAACGCTACGGTCCTTATAATTACTTATGTTTGCCTTTGCCAGTAAGAGACACACATACAGAATATTGACGTGTTATTACGGTGCCTCAGGTATGAGTGATAATTGCTTTTCAATTGACAATCGCACAAGCATGAACGCTGAAATTTGAGCAATATTGGTGGGCGCTGCGGATGGGGTCGGCCGTTTGGGAAGGAAGTATCCTTTGGTGCCGTTTAGAATATCATTAAATGCGTACAAACAGACAAATTAACAGACAGACGGACCAAATTTCTTGCGTCGAACATTTCCAAGAAAGACTATCATCTTTAAAAGCCTTTGCTTTTAATGCACTGATGACATCCACGCGATGTCGCAAACCTTGTGTATTACCGTCCAGTGCACCAACATGGTAGTTTCAGTGACCCCAGTCGCTTACTATGGTCGGTTACAACCTAAGGATAATTATAAACGCTCCACCCCCCGTACAGCGCGCCTGTCATTCACCTGTGTGCCCCGCCGCGGTGGTCTAGTGGCTAAGGTACTCGGCTGCTGACCCGCAAGGTCGCGGGATCGAATCCCGGCTGCATTTCCGATGGAAGCGGAAATGTTGTAGGTCCGTGTGCTCAGATTTGGGTGCACGTTAAAGAATCCCAGGTGGTCGAAATTTCCGGAGCCCTCCACTACGGCGTCTCTCATAATCATGTGGTGGTTTTGGGACGTTAAACCCTACATATCAATCAATCATTCGCCTGTGAACAGAGCGATTATTGGCGATTTCTGTTGGAACCATATGCACTTTTTTGTTGTAATGAAAACACTACGCATTTTGTGAATTAAAGGCTCGTCGTTTCTTGTTAAACAGTTACGTTTGCCTGAGTGGTAAAATCACAACTTTTTTATGAAATTTGGCAAGAAGTGAAATTTCTCGACTGATAACAATCGAAATGAACACGTGCCTTTATAGGCAACTCTGAAATACGTGAAATGCCTTTTCATCACGTAAATGAGCGGTTACAAGTAGCGAGCTGTTTCCTCTGGCACGATTCCGTAGCATCAAGAGTACCAAGTATGATCACTGAAAGTTTCTTTCTAAACAGATAATAGACCTCTACCGAGGTACGTCACAGCGTGACGTCACCGGCGCACATGAAGGCGCTGGTTGGCAAAACACTCCCGCTGGTGGCTGAGCGTGGTACAGTATAGCACGGTGTTTGGGGCTAGTTTTCTTTTCTTTTTCAAAGCTTTAAACTCCATGTCACAATGGCAACATTAGCTGTAGTATGTGTATGGCTGCCATTTACGACGCGCAAATTTCCCTATGTTAACCTAACAGAATTGTGCACCGTATGCAGCAACGCTCCCTTTTGAAAGCTGTGATCTTAGAGAATAGCAAAACACAGAAATTTCTGTCAAAAGAATGCATACATACACAGCGCTGCCATGCAGAAGGTTCCCGCTGACGGAATTTTCCTGCCAACCAGCACCTGCTCCAAGGGAAGGAAGGGTGGGCGGGGCAGTGACGTCACGCTGTTTGCAAGCAGGGAGAGGTCCATTCTGCCTGTGTGGGGCCACTGTGGGCGAAGCATAGATTTATTCTTAGGGAGTAACTGACTATAAATGCATGCCACCGTCGCTGCTCGATGCCCTATTTACAAACGAATTCGCTCTTTTGCGTGACGTCAAACACTCTCAGCGCATTTCGAATAGGCGATTCAGAGAAATGCTCGCGTCACTGGTTTTTGCTAGTAATATACGAACTGCGCACCGAATTTCGGCGAAATTCAGACACCACTAATCTTCCGAACGCATCGTCCCGTGTAGAGAGGATAAACTTTAATCATCAATATGCGTATAGTATTTACATAAGCAGCGGAAATGTACTTACGGTCGTAATAGATGGCTTGCACTTACCGCCACTGAAACCACCTCGTTTGGTGAACCTCGTAATACACGCAATATTTCTGACATCGCAAGTTGACGCTATATTCACGTCACTTGCAACTTCTTTTTTTATCGACGCCTATAGGGGCCAATCGTTCCCTGGCCGCGTCGTTATCGTATTGAATGGGATTAAACGCGATGTGACTTACGCGATCGAGACCACCGTGTTGGTCAACCAGTCTGTTATGATTCTGTGACCGTCACGTGCAAGGAACAAACTATAGTGTGACTCTTGTGCAGATGAATGGCGGACGCATGCGCAGACGTGGCCAAATGTCTGAGGACGGAGCTCATTTTTCGTCTGCAACCGGCTATAGCATAGAGAAATGTAATATATAAAGGGTGGCCACTGGCGCCTTTTCGCGGCCCAGCAAGATATGACTAACCGCTAGATGGTGTGCCCACGCTCGCTTTTACTCCTTTATTAAGGCATGTAATAGCCTCATCAAGAGGAAATATAACTATCTCATTTTGACGTCAATTTTTTGTAAAAAAGAAATTTTATTAACTTGTGCAAATTTTCCACACCCGCTCTACATCACGTTCCGCTTAGGGCATTGTTGCGAACGACGGGCCGATCCCGCCGAAGCCACCACTGTTGCGAAGCCACCTCCGAAATCCCACCGCTGACCTCCACTGTTGCGAAAGACGGCGACGCCGACCCGGTCCCACAGGCGCCACTGCTTTCAACTCCGCCGGGAAGGTCACCAGCCGCTTGGTAGCGTATGTTTCTCAGCTCGCGACTGCTTCTGCGCAGAGCTGATAAGACGAGCGGACGAGACGACGGTGAGTTAAACAAGGTTTATGTACAGCATATATACAGAAGCGTTACAATTTCGGCACTGGGGCCGACAGAGACTCGAAGAGCCGAGCTCTCCTCTCTAACACATAGGTCAGCTTTTCGCCTAAAACCGCCGACTCACACACATGCCGGCTCTCCGACGCGGGGCTCCTCTCTCCTAGGATCGCCGATCGCGACGCGCCGCAGGGCTTCTTTTATTTACACCGGGTCCAACCAAAATGTCCAATCAGAAGCGCCGCTGGTCGTCAGGGCAGATTCCTCCAATGGGGCGCCGCGCCATGCGTCAGACCACCAGACACGAGGACGCCGGCTCGCTGTCACGTGCGCCGCTGACTCAATGCACGTGGGCCAGAGAAGCGCCGCGCGTGTTTACGCCGTTCGCGCCAGGCAGACTGCGGGCTGGCCTTGACCCAGATTGCCTTTTTCAGAGGCACGGACGTTTGACGAGGACTCGCTGGCATAACAGCATTCAATGCCTTACAACAGAAAACAGCAATGTATGACTAGAAAGTGTTATCTTTCTGCATTTGTTTTTCACAAATAGGCACATTTATGTAGTTTAGATGTACCGTACGTGTGTTCCCTTTGTGGACGCATGCGCATGTAGCCTAGTGGTAAATACACTCGCCTTCGAAGCATTAGGGTATGGGCTCAAATCCCAGCGCCAGGAAGAAAACAAATGTTATTTTATTTATGCTGAAGACATTACCGGGTCTGACTAACCATGCGAGGCGCTGAAAGTAGCGCAGTAGCTGGGCCGCAAGGCCCTACACAAGTGTCCGCTCTTTATGGCTATAGTGCGTTGACCGTCACCAGACAAAAGCCGCGCACTTGGCACCTGCAGTGCGCCTGTGTAGAGCGCGCTGTTTTCGGTTTGTGATCAGGAAAGAAAATGAAGCAAGTGAACGCACTTTTTTGCAGTTTTCTCGAATATACACACTTAGAAGTACCGGAACACTTGGCAATGTGGCTGTCATGCTGTAAAAAACCTAAAACACGGAAGAAAATGCTATCGCACCAAGCACGGAGTCAGATAACCTTCGTTGTCTTCTTTCGCATAAAAGCGCAACATAGTCGTTGTTCGTTGCGCAGCAATGTACACTTATACTGTGTCTGTTAGTGGCGCATAGCCTTTGCGAGAATGTGCCGCTTATTGCGCTATGCGATTTCACGTCTCGATATGAAAAAAAAAAGGGGGGGGGCTGCATTTTGTATCGCAAGGTATATGCAGTCATCGACACCTGCTTTCGTCGACACCATCTGCGCCTCTCTGTCCGGGGGTGTCGTGAGTGAAATAAGTTCGTTTAAGATCCGGCGAACGGAAAGCTCGGGCCTGGGGCCGCTATAGATGGCCATTTAGAGCCGTTGCTTCCACGCTGGCTCCAAGGCGACCCAAAATAGGTCCGTAAGTTCTGAGCTTTGCAGCGCGGTTGACCACCACGCCCGCAGATCTTCCGAAGAGACCGCGATATGACCTTGGTATACTGGACATTCCCACATGTGTTGATGGGTGACTCCAGCTCAATAGTACGTTATGTTGGGCTAGTTGGTACATATTAGGCTGAAGTACGTGGCGCAAGGTTGACCAAGAGAAAAAAAGACGAGACAGAAAGAGCGCCATTTTTTTTCACAACTAAGTTTATTTTCACGAAACATTCACAATAGATAGGCTCTTGGAGGACATGCGCAGACCATTTCATTCACCGCACGTGCAGGCATGAACATTTTTGTGATGTAATAACCGATAATTGCACACATGATGGCGCTCTTTCTGTCTCGTCTTTTTTTCTCTTGGTCAACCTTGCACCACGTACTTCAGCGACTCCAGCTCACTTGCATTCGCTGCACTCTTTTTTTTTTTTGATGCTGTCTGGCCACAACATTACTGGAATAAACTCTGGTAACGTTAGTCTGACCCAGACTCTGGTGTGCTCATCATTCATCCTTCGTTGGTGTTGTCTGGCCATCACTGCCACTGAATTCCGTAACTTTGGTCGACATTGTGTTGCCAGTGCTGCCAATGTAGTCTGTATCTTTCAGTCATGTAGTCGTACCAATGTTGGTATTGCAGCCGGCGTATTTCTTCCGTGTCGTCTATCCATCCCGGCCATAGCAGACTTACTCCTTCGTCGAAGTCATCTGAACATCCCTGGCGGCGTCTTCCGCTTCCACCTTCGCTATCGTCCACCCGTCTGTGCCGGCGTCGCCTGCTTAGATCGTCGCTGTCGTATGCCCGTATGTGCCGGCGGCGCCTGCTTCCGTCGGGGCTGTCGTCTGTCCGTCTGTGCTGGCGTCCATCGTCGCTGTCGTATGCCCGTCTGTGCCGGCGTCCATCGTCGCTGTCGTCTGTCCGCCTGTGCCGGCGTCTTCTGCTTTCATCGTCGCTTTCGTATGCCCGTCTGTGCCGGCATCGCCTGCTTTCATCGTCGCTTTCGTATGCCCGTCTGTGCCGGCGTCGCCTGCTTACATCGTCGCTGTCGTCTGCCCGTCTGTGCCGGCGTCGTCTGCTTCCATCGTCACCGTCGTCTGCATCGTTCGCCGATGTTTCGCCGTGGCCGCAGGCGTCATCTGCTTTGTCCGCTGGTGTCTTGTGCTTTTGTGAATCATTGTCCTTCTTCGATGTCGTTCTTCCATCTCTGCCGACGTCGTGTACATCCATCGTGAATGTCGCCTGCCCTTCTGTTCCAGTGCCACCTGCTTCCTTCGTCCACCTCGCCTGACTTTTTGTACCGGCGTAATCGATTTATTTCGTCGATGTCATCTGCCCTTCTGTCGCGTCATCATTGTCTGCTTCCTTTATCGCCGATGTCACCTTCTTCTCTATGCCGGTATCATCTGTGCGCTGTCTGTCCGCCTGCGCCGTCCTTTTTCGTCGACATCATATCTTCTGATTTTATGTTCTGACAAATATCGTCTATACCGTACACCTTTTTGACTGATACGTTCTCAACTTCCCCTGTCTTAAGCGCATGCTCTGCCGCCCCGTTGCACAATAGCCAGCGAGACCCGGATGCGCCGACGGTGGTATTCCGAGTCATCTTCATAGTTTCGCCCTTATAGGGATAGCATTTGTGTAACTGTACTCTTAATCACTGTTTTTTTTTTCTAATCTACACCCTCGCTTCGGTTCAGTTCATGACGACTCACTCGATGTTCCAAGAGCAAAGACTGCAAGCTCGTTACAAGGACGCCGTGACATCGGGTAAAAAAGAGAACGGGTCGCAAGTCTAGCGTTCGATTTCGCTTCTCATCGCCGTAATCCCTCGTCCCGCTCCTTTCTTTCTTCCCTCGGATCGCTGCCGGGACAACGCACCAGTGTAAAACCGCCCGACATAGTTTTTATCAGAAACTGTACACGCCTCACGGAACTCAGATTAAGTACAGCATCGAACTATCGACGACCGCGAGAACATCCGAACCGTTCAAGCATGCAATCGTTTTATCTGTTTCCCTCTTGGTGTCGTGTACACATTTGCGAACGCGGCTTTTCTGTTTAGGGGCGAAGCTCATTGAGGCGTGGGCCGAGCGTCCCGTCGTAATCGTACGTATAGCCACCTCTTGTTAGTTCTTGAACCGGCCGTATAGAGAGCGGTACTTGTACTTATAACGAAATGCATATACGCTGAAAAAATGCAAGTGGTACGCTACTAGAGGACGTTACTTGTAGTATGATAAATAATAAAAATCACACCATATGCATAGAGTGAATGATGATGAATGAGGCGAAGCGTCTGTCAGTCCGTCCGCACTTTCGTCCATCCGTGCGTCCGTCCATCCATGCATCTATTCGATCTAATCGTGCATCCGTCCATGCGTTCGTCCATCCGTCCGTCCATCCGTCCCTGCGTTCGTCCACGCATCCATCCGTCCATGCATCAAACAGACAGACGACGGACGGACGCGACCAGAGGATGATTCACGGTTTGTCAATAAAACCCTCAGACACTTCGCCCTAATCATCATCATTCACTCCGTGAATATGCTGTGATATTTAGTTCCATTTCGATGGCCCCGTTTCGAAGTAGACGCCCACGTAGTGTGCAATGGCACGCACGTTAAAGAATGCCACATGGACAAAATTTCCGGAGCCCATGTCATGGTTTCAAAATTTTAAACCCCACATATTACTTCTTTGTCGGGTTGCGACCATTTGCAAAAGAAAAACTGCTACAAACACTGCCATCTTCGCATGAATTCAACAACATTCATTAGCCAACTTATACTCTTATTCATTTAATTTGCAGTGGTTCTGCGTACAAGTAAAGACGAAGGCGGTAATTGAAAAGGAATCTGAAGCGTGGTGGTGATGCTGCCAACGGCGGTTTTAGCCCGGCATACTATTCGCGATGCATGCGTTGTCATTGCCTCTAACCCATTGCGACAAACACCGTGATCCACTGTTCATGAATGCGTGAAATTCACATAATTTGATGGCGGGGTTCTGAAGACCAAATGTGAAGGAGGTGAAAGTGCCGGGATAAACTAGATTGCATTTCTGAGCCATTAGTCGTGAATGCATCGTAAATCAACCTAAATAATGTACAATCACGCTATATCACCCCATAAAACTAATTCCACTACTTTCTCGAATTACACACGATAGTTATATACGGTACAGAGCCTCCCTAAGAAGATTTTTTAAAACTATTTTTGATTTTTTTCTTAATTTCTGCCAAAATACTCCACGTCCAACGTCTCGCCAAGCGTGGTGCTGCCTTTATCGAAGCAATCGTGGGTAGGAAAACATTTCAACTAGAAGCGATATAAATTAACTTATAGCAACAATAATGCTTAATGTAGTTCAGTGTTCGTGTCCTCTTCTTCGCCAATAGAGTACACAAATGTGACAAAGGTAAACCGCGGCTTCAAGTGAGGACGCCATGTTGCAAAATGTGAATTAGCTTCACTTACCCTGACAGCTAAGGTTAACTATACCACGCAGGTATGATACGGGTAGATACGGTAAACTTCACACAAACTTGTACGCTTTTCACCGGGTATCCCTCCAGTTGCTAGCGCATTAGTATTGCCCGCTCAACTTGCATACAGGTTTGTTTGTTTGTCTGTTTGTTTGTTTGTTTGTCTGTCTGTTTGTATGTTTGTTTGTTTTACGGCGCCTCAAGTCGTCGTCTGTGTTCTTGCACATTCCACGTGTACTGGCAAAATTGTTAAGACCAGGTTTAATAGAGCAACAAGCGAGGTTGTCAACAAGCAACTCAGATCAAGCTGTGAGTCTGAGTGAGTCCGGACGAGTAATATTTTTTTTTGATCAGTTTGAAGTCGAGTGAGTCCAGTTGAAGAAAATTTTTCGTGAGTCTGAATCCGAGTGAGTCCCAAGCACAAAATATAATCCACGGGTGAGCCTGGCGAGCTCCACAAGTTTTGCCGACCAATGTACGTGACACTGGCCAGAAACTGTCCCATCCTCGTGGCTTTATCTTATGCGTGTGTATCACCGATACGTATACACCTACAAGCAGGGCTTCGGACGTCATCTCTCTGCACATCTGCTGGCTGCATACGTCGCAGAGGTCAGATCCTGTTTCGGAAAGTCTAATAGCATCGCGATAAAGCACCACCACGTAAAGTGATACAAGTGGTTCGATGATAGATATGTGAGGTTTAACGTTCCAAAACCACCTCACGATTATGAGAGACGCCGCAGTGAAGGGCTCCGGAAATTCCGACCACCTGAGGTTCTTTAAAGGCCAACTCCGGCGATTTTTCGACCATGTCAAGGTTATGGTGTTTCTACGTTTCTGAGACCCTCTTGTCACGAGCCGAATAGCTGAAAGGCTCAGGAAAATTGAAAATTATTTTTAATCAGCAAAAATGTGCAATACCGAAACCGAAACCCAACCGAGCTTCCTGTCTGCGTATGAGGTACCATTTGCTAGAGCCGGAGGCCATGTATACTGGTTCCACTGGCGCGGAGCATGAAAACTGTGAAAGCCAGTCCAGCGAAGCTCCAGCCAAACACCACAGGGGAAGGAAGAAAGTATTCCCGTGCTACAACCGTGCCAAACACCACCGCCGTCACCTCGGGGAAAGCGCAATAAACGCTGCAGCGGCCAAAGTCGCGATGCCATCGGCTGCGTCACTTCCGTTGACATGCCAAACATGACGTCACACAAACAGTGTTGCCAACAATTCTGGCGAGGGAGGTGAGCTTTTCGAGGCAATCTTTAAAATTCACTTGCAAACGATCAGCGCATTACTCAAACCTGTGATTTGGCATAGAGGACGAAAATGTGCTAAGGAACGTAGCGAGCGAATTTCAATGAGATTCATTGACCTCGAAAAATCGCCGTAGTTGGCCTTTAACGTGCACCCAAATCTGAGCACACAGGCCAACAGCGTTTTTGCCTCCATCAAAAATACAGCCGCCGCAGCCATGATTCGATCCCTGCGGGTGAGCAGCCGAGCAGAGTAGTCACTAGACCACCGTGACGAGGCGTGAGATAAGCGCGCTAACAACGCTCGTCGTGCAGTCACTCGTCAATACGTATTACCTCCACACGTGGCGTGGCGTCCAGACGATTCGAATATCTCGACAATTACAGTGTGGTACATTCTTAAGGAGAACGCCTACTGACTCTTCCTACACTTGTTTGCCACAAGTACAGCATGAAACGCGATAGCTTTTGCTTATCGCGTCATGTGCAAGGGAAAGTGTATTTACGTTTCACCAGCACTACAACTTACAGTGTCCAGAAGGCAACGTGACTAGTCACGTTTATAACGTGCACGTGACGCAGCTTCCTAACGTACACCGTTACTCCAACATAGCGGCTACGATGACGTCACGGCAGCTGAACCACGTTGCGGTTAATCTCCTTCAACGTGATAACAGACCGACTTCAAAGGCATTTGTGCACGAAAAAGGAAATAACTATAGCGTGCGGTGTACTGATAACATTACCGAGACATCATAAACGTCGCATTTCATCATGGCGATACTACGACATGCCTATTGTTCAGTAACATCAAAACAAGTTGTCTATATAGACGCCGGTAAGCGCAAATGGAGCTCGTTGCAACGCTTGCATGCGCATTTTGATGCGACACTAACGAAGCACAAGGGTCACTGCTTAATACGTGACAAGCAAGCTACAGATACGTCGCAGCCGGCCAGTTGTGAGACAACAGGCTTCTTTACAAGTACGAAGGTCTCTGCTTGAGGAAGGAGGAAAAAAATGCGCTCAAGCACGGATGGTCGTCTTATCAATTGCCCAGTAGAGTTACACTCGGGTTCCTAAGCTCTTCCTCGCTCGTCTTAAACAGCAGACGTTTCAAAGAATGAAACAAACACCGACAAAAAAAAAGAAATTGATTTACATTCGAGCTGCGAAGTGAGACCTGGACCTAAGGATCAGCGATGCAGGATGGAATGAAACGCCGCCTAGCGGTCGATCGAGAAACGCTTATTGCGCACCCACTCTTATCGCAGTAGCAAAAGTACGGTATGCTAAGGCAGTGTAACGTACCGGCCTCGAGAGACAAAATCGGTCTTAATACTACACCTTCATAGGGGCTTCATTTCGCGACAGTTTGGTATTCCTTCGCGGAGTATTCGGTACTATCAGGCCTCTGAACGTGTACCTCAGTGGTCTTTTACCTTACAGAAACGCCCACAAGCGCGCACATTTTGCAAAAGTGCCGTGCAGCCTTTCCGAAGCTAAAGCGACCAAAAAGCAAGTGAAAATGGCCGCTGAGCAGACCTTGTTCGTAGAACATAGATGCGCGATCGCATATGGTCTTCTGACTGAGTAGCTCTGGGGCCTCCCGCAGGAGGGCGTTCCGTGCATTAACGATGCGACGACGTGGTCTTTTCCGTATCGCTCGATGATGTCTGCTGATTGCTACGTGGGCCGTACTCGTCTGCTCGTAAACAACGAGCAGGCGACACCGTAAACCTGCGTAGTTTAATATGGAGTCACTGGCTTCGCTATAACGAGCATTTGAGTTCAACGCATGGTAATCGTTACCCAATCACCGCTCGTTATTGGGGCAGGCCCCACTTATACACAGATCGTCTGTTCGCGAGTCGAGTCGTCTGCCCTACGGAAAGATATGCAAAACCAGACGACGTGGCAGAATAGAGCTATACGCTATTTCGCGATGTACTTGAACAGCAGTCTTACATTCAGGGACGATGAGGAATTCGAAGTACGCAGTGACGGTTAAGAAATTGCGTCGTCTGCTCTTCGGGCGTAGTAAAACGGACAGACGACATCGCGAAACTGAGTGATGCTAGTAGAGTGTGTGGGCGAGCAGACTCGTCAGGAAGTAACAGTTATGTGTTTTGTTTGGTTTGTAGTGCAGCGGGGTTTAAAGCCTGGTAATATCTTCTGTCACCAGATGTGGCCTAGCGCACAATTCAGCTCTTATAGATGGCGGCACGCTGCTTCTTTTTAGTTTAAGGCCAAGGTCGCGCACAAAGTCGGCGGCAGTTTTCTTTCAAGTTTGGCGCTGCTATCGGATACACCTCCAGGCTCCGAGAAATGTGCGCTAGATTAGGCAGTGCGCGTATACATCCGCGCGGTTGTAAAAACCGCGCGTGGCTGAGCCTTTGCGCAATCTCTAACGATCTCTTCGTCCAATCGCCCTCTCGCGGCCTATTTTGCAATCACCGTAGCGCCGTTTCTTTTCTCCCTACGACAGACATGAGTACACTCTGCCGCATGCTTATCTATGAACGCAGGCAGCGTCACCGTTTACCTTACAGCCGGCCCATGTATTCATATTGCTCGAAAACAAATTTTTCTTCTGTCAGCAGTTCGCAAATAAGGGTTCCGGATAACTGTTCTTTTCTTACTTTTTTTTTCGGAAACGGTTCTTTGCGGTCACGCCGCAACTGTACAGTGTACCGAAAGTTTCTTCCGGGTGGAAGGGCGAAAACACCGAAGTAAGGATAACACTTTGAGTGGCTATGGATTGACCGCTGTCGACACCACTGGTATCTAACTTGCAGACAAAGAAATATTTTCTCCGTGCGACCAGTTGGAGATGGAGTTCCAGTAAATTAAACCTGAAGAACAACAACAACAGAAACCTGCAGAGGTCGCTGCTTTCTGACGGCGTACGGCACTGTAGTCTGGTGTTACTCAAAGACGGGGTCGTTCCTTTTCTTTTTTTTTTAGAATTTCTCTCTCGACGCAAAGGTGGTCCCGATAAACTCGTCCTTGGCATGCAGTCTGTGTGTTCGAAATTCAGCCACGTCGGGGAAACTTCCGAGTGCGGTGTCTTTGTGGAAAAGAAGGACGGGCACGAGGAAGGCAGCGGAAACTTGACACCTTAAAATATCGCCCTCTACGGCTATAGCGCTGTTCCGACATAACGGTCGTGATGTTTAACGGGCGTGCTTGGAAAAACAACGGCTTGCAGCTGCACCACTACCATAGGCGTGCGAAGGGTTTCCCTTCGGGGAGGGGCATGGGGGGGGGACACAAGTTTTTTTTGCAGTGCCCCCTGCGACAAACATGTCAAT
This sequence comes from Rhipicephalus annulatus, assembly GCA_013436015.1. Lineage (NCBI taxonomy): Eukaryota > Metazoa > Arthropoda > Arachnida > Ixodida > Ixodidae > Rhipicephalus > Rhipicephalus annulatus. Next base: position 63,312 of record WOVY01012701.1, read on the forward strand.
ATGTGGGGCTGTCTTTGCGCCCCCCCCCCCTCCCCAAGTCACAGCGCCTCCTCTATATTATGTCAATGTACGGGGAAGACTTTGTACCCCCTTCTTTGGTGATTAGGGGAGGGGGCGGCTGTTCCCTCCTCCTCTATAGACCACGCCTATGTGCACTGCAGCTGTCGCCACTAGGCGCAACATCATTGACTGAAATGAAAACGCAACCAAAACCACCGGCAATAAGATAGTGTGTCCAATGCTAGCTCATGGAACACAACTGCAAACTAGGGATCAAGATAATACAGACAAAGTACGTCACTGGGATGTCCTTCGTTGTCTGCCAAGGAGAGCGACGTCCTTGTTTGTCCTCTTATGGTCCCACGTTTTCCGTTCTGTTGCACGAAGCTGCGTTTGCTACGCGCACACTATTTCGGTTGAACCCCATTTTGAACGTACCTGTTGACATGTTATGCGTTCAGATATTGCGCCAATCATTCGTGTGGCTTGTCGAGGCAACTAATTCAGAAACGAACTTCAGCCCCGCCGCGGTGGTCTAGTAGCTATGGTACTCGCATGCTGACCCGCAGGTCGCGGGATCGAATCCCGGCTGTGGCGGCTGCATTTCCGATGGAGGCGGAAATGCTGTAGGCCCGTGTGCTCAGATTTGGGTGCACGTTAAAGAACCCCAGGTGGTCGAAATTTCCGGAGCCCTCCACTACGGCGTCTCTCATAATCCTATGGTGGTTTTGGGACTTAAAACCCCACATATCAATCAAAATCAGAAACGTACTTCAGCTGCGCACTAACAGTGCGTCTGCTTTGCCGAACACTAACAATGGCACTGATTTAACTGTCTTATCTAAAATTGGCCCTCCAAACAGATAATTTATTCGTTGGTGTGCAAAAAGCTATAGGCTATCAATCTCTCTATTACAGCGAAAGTCGTTACGAGATCACAGCTCTGGTCTCGCGCAGTGCCGTAGTTGTCCGCCGCCGCCGCCGGTGTTCGTAACCACATCGCGTGAAATTAGAAAGAAAACTAGTACCAATGGCAAAGTGGGACTCGAACTGCGGTCTACTTGGAGCCAGCCTAGCATTCTACCACTGAGCCACTCCAGTGCTTGGCACTTGTTGACAAACTTTCCTTAGGCAGGCTTGATGCCGGGAAAGCAATCGCTTTAATATGACATAAAGTGTCTGAAAACAGCGAAAGAACAACGAGTCGTCGCACAATTCTAATAGCGTAACCAGTGGGTCGTCCGATGCTCCAACAGATTACAAAAGCTTGTTCTTGCTCTTCTATTGACTGTGGCACATACACACATCAGTCATAATACCTCATCGTCATCAGCCACTGCATTAACAATTGGCACACAATTCCTTGCCAGTGTTTAGTGGATATCACGCTTCTCAGAAGAATGACGAAAAATAGCATAGGGAATGCCGGCCTACTACCCCAAAAATTGTATTATTAATGCCCTAGTGGGTATCAAGCAAGTGTGCTTGCAGTAGTTACCCAATGAGTGCTTTGAAAAGGCTCTGAAAAGCCACTCTTCTAGCTTACGCTGGGACTGTGCTGCGCCTTCCGCGCAGGCCTGGCGTTTCTTTCTTTCTATTCATCTATCTATATATCTATCTGTATGTATGTATGTATGTATGTATGTATGTATGTATGTATGTATGTATGTATGTATGTATGTATGTATGTATGTATGTATGTATGTATGTATGTATGTATGTATGTATGTATGTATGTATGTATGTATGTATGTATGTATGTATGTTATGTGTTGATCTGCGCCTCGGTTGTCTGTGTCCATGTGCCTATACGGGCTGGTCTGTTTTTTGTCTGGTTTGCGTCTGCCTGGACAGGTATAGCCTGCGCCTGTCTGTGTATCTAACACCCCCTATCCCTGTCTCCATATATCTAGAGTTAAAGAAGCCCAGGTGGTCTAAATTTCCGGAGCCCTGTATACTACGGCGTCTCTCATAATCATATAGTGGTTTTGGGACGTTAAACCCCACATATCAATCAATCATCAATCCATATATCTAGATCTATCCATCTATCTGTCGCACTTCCACAGGTGGCGGAAATGGTCAGACGGTAAAATTTGACTGAATAGGAGTCTTAAGTACTATTTTCATCTATCTGCCTGTTCCTCTCTATCCATCTCACCTAATTAACTTTACTGGACCAACACGATGAATGTGTGACCTCGTGCACGCTGTGTGCCATCAGATGGTTTGTCGACTGGGCGGGGTAACACAAATCGGGTCAGCCTGGTCCCGTTAAGAACGTTCCAAGTATTGCCGGCCCAAAGGAAATTGTCTCGGGCGTGGCTGTTCATATGAGTGAACCAAACTTACACCGTATGAAGCCCGGAACAAGAGCCGGGAATTCGGGTCTTAAGGTCTATAGCAACCGGGTCTTATGGTCTAAAAGTCAGTGCGGTGCTTCGAACAGCCCCAGCGACCAACCAGGGTCATGGCATACAGCGATCGGCCTTGACCACTCGAGGTCCATCGCACTCTAGAGAGGTAACAGCACGGTTACACGCAGGGTGTACCGCATAGAGCGTCCTGGACACTCGCGACAAATCATCGTTCGGAGCACTTCAGCGCGGGAGCGAATAGCAACAAAGTGGACACACGTTTTTGGGCGTTGTGCAGGACCGCAACTTCCAAACATATTTCTCAAGGTCGTCCCCGGCGTCCTTCTGCGAGGACCGCCCGGGATGGCCCCGATAAGGGGGCCTCCCCAGCGAATGCACCATTGCAATTCGAAATGGGGAGGCAGATCTACGTCGACTTAGCAATAACCCAAACGTGATTGAGTGCCACCCGATAGATCTTGTTCGCACTCCTAATCTCGAGACAGTTCCTGCGGAAATTGAAAAAGAAAAAATGAAACGTAACAAGATTGCTGGGCGAAAGGAAGGAGGCGGCCTGAGTGTCTTTCAGCCTCTGCATTCTCACCTCTACTCACTTACCTTTTTTTTAGACTTGTATTATCTTTCTTTAAATTCGTTTTCCCTGACGTGGGCTTTCCGCATGCATAAAACAACCGGCCTTTCAATTTCGCGAACCTGACCCGCATGTAGACTTCCCTGCAGCCGCATTTTCGTACACCACTGCGTTTTCTTTTCTTTTTTCATCGTTCTTTCTTACCAGACAATCCGATGGAAATGGCAGACGTTTTCGCTTTTATGATTCCGATACCCTCCGACTTCTATACACTCGGCTTGACTTGGCGCCCTCGCATTTGCTGATCGTTTCAAATGCACGCCCGTACGTGACCTGTTCTCGCGACCGGTGGATTTATGTGTTTTGCGAGTCCGATTTACGCGAGTTTTACGCAGCTTTGGGTCGGCCTTGTTACCAATTCGAGGCGAGCATGCAGCGCTCTCCTGCGGAGACCAGCAGCCGAGCCGATCCGGATTGTTCCCCAACTTATACGGTCGTCCCCTGGACCGATATTAATAATAGCGCTCGCTACTCGCACCGAAACGCGTCGATATTGAAACTCGTTTTGTGTGCTTGCGTACCTGCCGTCAATCGACCACCCGCCGATATTGTCCCACCGACAGCGAGCAACTCGGAATAATATCGCACAGCGAATATATCCACTGTTCCCCCCGGGCCCATATTTCTATACCAGTATACACTTATAACACCGCCACTGGAGGCGAGTAGGTAGGTAGGTAATCAACTTTACTGATTCACGAAGGAATCATTTGAGGGGGGGTGTGGTTGGGGAAGTGGAATCAGGATGACGACGAGCCCTCGGGCCGCTCTAGGTGGCCGGACACTGCTGTGCTTCGGCGACCCTTCTGGCCCAGCTCACTGTCCGGAGCTGTAAACCCGGTTGCGAGCTGCTCAGAGCAGCCTCCCATCGCTCCTGGTGTTCTGACCCTTGCCACGGAGGCTTGGGTTTGTTTGGACAATTCATAAATATGTGCTGGAAGTCGGCTCTGGTGCTAGGACATAAGTTGCAATGAGGCGAGGTTTCGCCATGTGTAAAAAGGGAGAGAAGAAAAGGAGTCGTTACTGTGGCCGTTTGAAGTCTGCGCCACAAAGCTTGGTCACTTCTGGAGAGAGATTTATGTGGCGGGGGATACGTTAGGCGGGAATTTCGGTAAAATAGCATGATATCGTGATAGCTAGAGGCATTCGTTTGAGCGCCGTCTGCCGGACGCGTGCGTTAAAGGATTACGCGCCTGCAGCCCTGAGGCGGTCAATATCTGTTAGTGCCGTCTTGCTGCACAAGTCTGCTTCAGATAAGTGCCAGTCCCGGCGGTGTCGTCTGCTTTGCAACGCGCTCTTGTTGATATCGTAGGGTTTCTTACAAAAAATATCTGGAGGGAAATCTGGCGCCACCGCCCATGGGATGTTTTTTAAGGGGGCCTCGCTGGAGCGCTGGGAAGGACGGTATATGTGTCTGCGAGGCTTCTGTTGGCTGGTGTTGAGAGAGGCTTCGGTTCAAAAGCGGACACGACTGCGCAAATAAAGCTTCTCTATAAAACAAAACTTTTATAAGCGTATCTCGTTTACGCGTATTACATTCTGAAATAAAAGTCCACTGACTTTGACGCCACAACCAAACGGCGAAAGAAACAGATGGCATAAAATGGCAGAGGGAACACTGGCTTTGTCATCTGCCTGCCGAGTTTAGCGGCCTTTGGTTACTTTTTATGCTTCGTAAAATCGTACATCGACGCAGAAGTTTTGAGTGCTAAATAAAACACTTTTCTGTGCATTGGCGAAACATAAATAGCTTTTTACGTTACATCTGCGAGTTCTTTTTCAGCGCGCGAACATAAGAAAAAAGACGACATGGTAGACGAAAATAGCGCTGACTAAACTAACATTATTTCACAGAGTGGCAAAATATATGTATCCAAAAGAACGATACAGAACACGAAGATAAAACGCAAGCTTATTCAATGCGTCAGTATCAAAACACGTATGACGGGTCCTCCATTTCCTTAAAGCCCAGCCAGATAATCACGTTCTAACTGTGATAAAGTAACATACGGGGAGCTTATGCAGTTATCATTTAGCAAGTGTATTTTTTTTTTGCTTCAATAATTTTGCGGGCAAGCTGATTCATATGTCTTGCCAATGTAGAGCACAGACTGAGGGGGGGGGGGGGGGGTATGCAACCACAGTGCCGGCAGTGGATGCCAAGGTGCCCTCTTACCACATTGTGCACGTTATTTCGGTGCTCTCGGAGACGGTAATTTATGCACCTGCCGGCTTGGCCGACACAAGTGTTCCCATACGTCAGTGTAGTCAAGTAGACGACTTCCACTGCACATGGGACATAGCGTAACCATGCAGTGCGCAACATATCAAGGGGCAGAGTTCGGGCGAGGTGTATTAATGCGCTTGCAATGTCGTTGCAATTTTTCTCCGGTGGTTTCGGGACATAAAGGGCCAACAGTTGTATTGCTTACGCCGTAATTGGCGTGTGTGGTTTGATTACTAATGATCCGACGAAAAAGTCGGGAAGAGTGAAATATTAACTTCAGTATCAGTCATTCTTCTAGAAAGTCCACCCCATAAACATAGCTCACTTGAATATATATGTCGGCCAGATCTTTGGCAAAAAAAAAAAATTACTAGAGTCCGGGCTCGAAATGCTCAACGTCAACCTGGCGTCAAATGTTGGTATAAACAACATTAGCTCACAATGCAGTTAAATTTGGCACAAAGCTATTTATAAAGCGTTACCATTAAAATAATTACGCTTCTCCGCCTCCCCCAAATAAAACTGCCGTGCTATAATCTTAAGTTCACTCATTGCTAACAGAGGTTGGTCTGCGCACTGCACACGTTAAACATAGTCAACTCAATAATATAGCAAATGGTTCTACAAAATGTTCACGAACCACTTATGAAGTTTCTTTCTACCAGAACATATTCACACGTTGCGCAGACTTTACGGAGAAGTGTAGAACTCAGTGCAAAGGCGTAATGTTTTCCACGAACTTTAATTGCATATACGATGTGAATTGTCTGACTCATTTGTATGGGAGTATATGATAGAGGGCGTAAGATTATCACTGACGAAAATTTGATTGATATGTGGGGTTTAACGTCCCAAAACCACCATATGATTATGAGAGACGCATACGAAAATCCAGTGTGTTTACTAATGCAAACCTTTAGAATGTCAAAACAACCGCTACATCCTTACCTACTATGGACATATTCACGCTGGGGCCTTGAGCCGAACAACCAAAACCCTGCTCTACAGCGTTATTCACCGGATTCACGGGCGCGTTTCGCCGCAAATCCATGCTAGAATTCTCATCAGTCCATCGTTTCAAGCGAAGACCAAGCGCGCGGGTCTGCCTTTGGCGTGTCGGTCGTTGTTTCCACATGAGACTTCTGCGTTCGCCTTATCGAAACCCGGACAAAAACCAACTCACGTGTGCACTTTCTTAACGATCGGGAATCGCAAACAAGGGTTACGTCGCTCAGCTTGGCGCATTGCCTCGAGGAAAAGCAACAGCGGCGTTTCAACTTTTTATTTTTATTTTGCGCAAAGAAAACAGTCGGGGCAAAACTGCTGATTATCACGTCAACTTCGCAACACGAACCACATGGCTTGTTTCTTCGCAATAAATATTTAGATGTTTGATGTTTATTAGCAAGAAACAAATACAAATCGATTGCAAGCACTGTATGGCCCCTTAGCCGAAGGCTATAGTATTGGGTTCATTTACAAACATCTAATTAACAGTTGCGATCATAAATGATATATGACGCTTACATAACACACTTCTGGTACAAACAGTAGTATATGTGGGCGTCGGCAGGGAGTGGGTCGCAAAAGAGGCACTTGTCCCCCTCAAGCCTCACCAGCACTTGCCCCCATCACCCAAGCTACAGCACTGCTTTCCCCCTCCCTCAGCCGCGATACAACACTGGTTTGCACCCCCTCCTCCAAGAAAAATTCCTGCTGAAGACTATGCTAGTATATGAAATCATGAAACAGATCATGCGTTATAGCTGCGTGCCAGGGTTCTCTTACAACTAAGCACTGCAATTGAACACTGCTGAGACTTCGTAATGACTGCTAAGAAACAAAGGTTCAAGCAAAGGAAGAAGTTTAAGCTGCAAGTCGATCGAATCGAATGCGCTACTGGCTACTTCTGCATCTCACTGCCCCAGCTTAAAGACAGCCATTTTGACAAGCGACACTCGCTGAAACCATACGACTGTGTTTCTATTGACAATAGCGTTACAACGGACTAAAAAAAATATTACAAGTAACTGCAGCGGGCTGGTACGAGTCTATAACCAAAGCGACGTTAAGGGGCGGATCACTTATGAGCCTAACTGTGGTTAATTGCACGCGACACTACCAGACACGGCCGATAGTCGTTATCAGTTCCTCCGATTATCCCCACGTTACTGTTAGCTTGCTCTGTCACAGACTATCTCAATATCATAACGAGGCCGAAGTTCAGAGAAAGATGGAGGCTGGATAAGAGGAAGAACCCTTGAACGCGGAATGCCACCAAAGCACACATTCAGACAAGCGGTTTGATCTTGAAAACCAATTTACTGCTTCGAAGACCACGTGGTAATGATCTTGAAGACCGAGTTAGTGCTTTGAAGACCACGTGGTCTTGATCTTAAAGATCGAGTTACTGTTTTGAAGACCACGTGGCCTTGATCTTGACCAAGTGACTGCTTTGAAGACCACGTGGCCTTGATCTTGACCAAGTTACTGCTTTGAAAACCACGTCGTCTTGATCTTGGAGTGCTGCTGACTGGGAGAGCTAGTGCATGATAAAATTATATTGCTTTAGCGCAGCTCAGTATGAGCGGGACGGAAAGATACTGTGCAGTCAAGAAGGAAAAAAAAACAGACGACAGTGTGAGCACTCACACTGTCGTCTGTTTTAGCCCTTCTTGACTGCATAGTATCTTTCCTTCACGCTCAAACTGAGCGGCGCTAAAGCAATATCATTTGATCTTAAAGGCCAAGTTACTGCTTTGAGGACCACGTGTCCAAGCGCTAGTTCCCTGCGACGCAACTTGTTCGAAAGTTCTTCGAAATCTGAAGATGCGTGCCTGTGACGCGGCCCACACAAGCTCGTTTCTCTGCAAGTCCAACACCCACACGGGCGCCGAAAACATCACAATTTCGTGCCGCCGACAAAAACTGTAGCTCTTACGGGCTAAGGTTGAAGACTTGGCGTTTTAGTATAGCATCGCTGTAGATTGTACGTTATGGCGAATCAACAAGAAAGACAGCAAGGAAGACAGAAAAAGACAGACCACAACACAGTGCTACGTTTGTTGTGTCTTTCTTGTGAACCGTTGATTCGTTGCTCATTCCCGTCTACAGTGACGTATACCTGCGCTTTTTCGGAGATAAAATAAGCAAGCGACAGTAAGACGTTGAAAAAACACACACCTTCACTACACTTAACGAATACGTAAGAGCGGTTTAGCGATAAACGGAGCGAGAGAGAGAGATCATTGTGACAAACTACTGCTTCTTAAAGGAAAATGAAAAAAAGCAGAGCGCGCTAACTTCTGCTACTTCTGCTACACTGCGCCTCGCAGCGGGAGAGAGAATAACTTCCGAGGCGTCCGGCAGACGGCGGCGCCGAGTTGCGAGAGAGCTGAGCGTCGATAAGCCGAAACGTCGCGACATTTACGACCTGGGGGGCGGCGGCGCCGAAGAAAATACCACCGAGGCGGTGGTCCGGTGCGCGTTCCATTGCCAAGTCAGTTGAACTGCGCAAGGCCTAGAGTTAGCACTTGACAAGCGAGAAGGAGGAACAGAAGGGCGCCCTGTTACGGTTGCGGATTAGAATTTCGTGGGAGCTCGAGTTGTTGTATGGCCTTACGGGAACGCGCGGAGTGTTCCGTCTCTATTTCAGCATGCGGTTCTATTTGTACGCATGATGCGTTCGCGTGTACGTTTGTGTTCGGTCCTTGGCAGATCAGCTCTGGGCTGTCCACCAAGCCCGCGAGGCGGCTGAGGAGCTTGGAATCTCAGTCCCCACGTGGGAGCTGCCCGCAACACAGTGATCTGTGTTTTGGAGGACCAAATAAAAGTTTATCCAATCCAATCCAATCGGTATAAAACTAGAAGCGCTCGTCATGGACACACTAATGTTACCTACGCACTGGACTGAGCATTCCTTGTGTTGTTCTTGTTTCTGTTCCACAACTACGCAATATTTCCTTGCTCACCTGAACAATTTAACATGCTTGTCCCTCCCCCCTCCGCCGAAAATAGTACAAGGTGTACCTTATTTGCAGAAAAAAAGGGAGAAGCATTGAAAGATGCAACGCACGCGGAGGTTTGCAATGGCAGGTAAAACACAAACTTACACGAAATCTTACGCAGCTAGTAGCGATGCGATCACGGGCTGTTCAAGCCACAGAGTTTCATAATGATACGAGTACGTTACCACCGGGAAATTACGCGCTAGGCTCTACGGAAGCCGCAATGCATCGCACTCCAGCCAGCATGGCAACAATGGGGTATATAGTGCACGGATTACGCCTGCTCTATTTAACTCCGTGTGGCTTTTGGATTCGAAAATTGTAACACTGAAAAAAATTTAGCGCCGCTCAGTTGCGCAAGGCTGAGTTGCAGCAGAGCAGGTGGGCACCTAGCTCGCCTTCATTAGCTATGGGCTTTCGCCCTCTCACCTGTCTCTTCTCCACCCCTTGCTACATTATGCCGTGTCATGCTGTACCATTATGTACTAGGTCATACTAAACTGTACCACTCTGTACCATACTATACTCCTTCTTGAACTATACCATCTAGTCCAAGAACCAACGGCGTGTCTTATATGCAGCAGCCAAAAGCAAAGACATTAACGCAAACGCGTCGTCTTGTTCGGTCAGTGTCTCGTTCCGGGCGAGACTGTTGGAACGCACGCTGTCTTCGTTGTATGCCCATTTCGAGCGCTACAGACCCTTGAAGATTTCCCGTTTCGTCCACCGATGTGCCTGAATACGACAGGTGGGCAAAGCCAGCTGATTTTCTACACTTACCTTCCATCATTTGGCCAAATATATCCAAATAAATGTTCTTGTGGGCTACATAAAAACTACCAAAGATTGCTTCGAAGATTACGCACGTTCTTTTTATTTGAAAAACTAATAAGAGACTTTCCTTACCCATGAAAAAAATGTGCTAACGTCCTTTCAGTTTTGACTTCACTAGCTGGTGAATGAGGTGACCGGAAGTTTTTTTTTTTTTATTGGGGGGGGGGGGGGCGGCGGGGCACAGCGCTTTCAACTTCGAAACCGTCTATACATGGCTCATTTTGATATGTCTTGAGTGTTTGCATTTCTATCTCTCGCTGTTTATACCTGCAGGTAAATGTCGACCTCGACGTTTCTGCTGTGGATCTCCTGTAGCTCGTACGTGCCACAGAAATTAGACGAATCCCACCACTAAGCACACTGGTTCGTTAAGTTATTAACAACGGAACGCAGGGGCTGCGAATACCGATGATGGTCCCCGCGTAGAAACGAGTTCTTGCGGCGGTGATTGATGCACCTTCCAGTTCACGGTGACGATTATTTTATACGACACACGGCAGCCTTCGACCATTACAGCTGTGTTGTAAAAGCCGAATGCTCCTGTCTCTCATTCACCATTAGCAGCCAATGGCACGTACATTGAGCACTATATTTATTGTTCAACAACGCACAAAAGAAATCTCTCACCGACGCCACCTTGAAGGTCAAAATGTTATACTTGTTACAGACTACAACGGCTACGAGGGACGAACGGGTGCCGCTATGAAAACGCTTCGCCCCTAAAACGTTCAGCAGTCCCGTTTTTAACACCTCGAACCTTTTAGCCTCACGAACTATAAAGTCAGCTCGCGTGGTTCCCAATAAGCCATTCTTTTTTCCGAAACAACAGGCCAAAATACAAGAAGTACACGTGGTGTACGTTTGAAGCCTCAAGCATGAAGACTAGACAAATCCACGTACTACCCATCATTCCCATGGGCAAAAGTTGCCTCTAGTAGACGTTGAAATCGAACTGCAGTAAGGTAGAGAGGTTGCAAAAATCTATTGCTGAAACAGAAGTCGGAACGGTGTAATTTTCGCTTCACATAAATTAAAATGCTTTGAGTGAGTTACTACTAGCAGAGAGCCTCACGTAGTTTTCCCCCGTTTTAATGCATTGGCGTTAGGAGTGTCAGTGTGCCCCGCCGCGGTGGTCTAGTGGCTAAGGTACTCGGCTGCTGACCCGCAGGGCGCGGGTTCGAATCCCGGCTGCGGCGGCTGCATTTCCGATGGAGGCGGAAATGTTGTAGGCCCGTGTACTCAGATTTCGGTGCACGTTAAAGAACCCCAGGTGGTCTAAATTTCCGGAGCCCTCCACTACGGCGTCTCTCATAATCATGTAGTGGTTTTGGGACGTTAAACCCCACATATCAATCAATCAATCAAGGAGTGTCAGTGTGGGCAGAAAAGCGTGTGACATTTGTGAAGGCTATGCCGTGTTCGCATTTTACTGGCGGTGATTGCTCAACTAGAGAAAGGTCTGGGTGACGCCTTCTACCTGCTGTGAGAGTCGTCAGGCTGATTTATGACAATGGCGATAGCTATTGTTAGCTTTTCTTTGCTGCGGTTGTTTATTGTTCACTACTGATGGCCACCACAGCTATTCATGGTGATTCAATATTATTAGAAATTAATCGCTACGCTAACGCATTTGAACACTATTACCGCCATTTGTTTCCATGCCTTACGGAGTGGGGAGAGAGAAATGGCAGGCGTTCGGACCTCAACTCTTTAGCTCCTGCGACAGGTGTGCCTCGGACCACCAAGACGGTCATTTCACGGTCCGGTGCATGTCCCCCGAAGTTTAGTGGCCATCGCGAGTAGCAGACGACGTCTTCTTTTCAAATCGTCTGCAAGTACCAGACGGTTTTTTTTTCTTGTTTTTCTCCAGACAGTAATCGTCTGCTTTGTGACAGCCACCGCGAAATAGCCACCCGCCCGCCCACCACTTTGTCTGCCTTCCAATCATTTACGTATTCACCCAAGCTCCATATTTCTTTCTTTTTTTGCCTAGTTACGTCATTTTTGCCCGTAACCACGGAAATCATGGAGTGACAAGTGTGCGCGCACCGTCACCTACCCCCCCCCCCCCCCTTACGGCCTGTCGCGATGTCACTGGCCCCTTACTCTTCTTACATAGTAAGCACCCATCAACGTACAGACGTAATTAAATGTTTCTTGGCGGATCAAGCCAAAGACACAACAAAAGACAGAAGTAGACGGGAACTCAGTACGGCGTCTAAGCGTAGAGTCCGAACGACTACGCACGTCTGCTGCCACGTGAGGCAGTGAAGCGTGCCACTTGATGCGCAGGAGCAGACGAGGGCGGCTACCGTCCTTCTGTCAAGCTACTCAGAGACAGACGGTTCTATGCCGCCGCATCGCGCCAATCGGAGGAGACCTTTTAATAACAGCTTTCACGACGCCAGCTGCGAAAGACTTGGAGCCCAAAAAAAGACACTGAAATGAGTTCTTCGCGTGGAACGGAAACCGAAAGCGAAGAAAGTGAATCGCTCGAGTCGCCATTTTTGTTTTTTGTTTCTTTCGTCGTCGCCCTTCCGTTGTACACGCCTGGCTTACAGTCTCTACTTGCTCGCTTTTCGAACGTCTATTGTTCTTCAACGGATTTCCTGTCGTCTGCCACCACCTTACTCCCTTAACGCGTATTTTTTTGTCCGTCGACGTAACGTTATACCGGTAGCCGTTGAGCCGTGGAGGTCGCTCACCTTCACGGAATGCTTGAAAAGGGAGTATGATCGGGCTTTCCGAGAATCGCGACACCTCTTTTATCTGCCCACTCCAGAAGGAGGGCGTCACAGTCGTTTTCTCGGTCTCTCGCTTTCGGAACTACCAGAGTTCCGGTCAAGAGTCTGGTCAACTAAACGACGCGCTTGTTGGTCGGTCTGTGGGGTTTTAACGTCCCAAAATTGATTCAGGCTATATCACAGATGCCATAATGAGAAACACTGCATAATTTTGACCACCTGGTTCTCTTTGTCGTTCACGAATATCGCGCAGTACAATGAGACCTCAAGGATGTCGCCTCTGTCCAAATGCAACTGTCATGGCCGGGATCAGAACCGCGTCTTTAAGGTCAGCAGCCCAGCACTGCGCAACCACTCAGCCACCGCGGCGGAACGATAAACTCGTTTGGTACCGCGTTCCATTCACTGGGCTTAACACCGGACCACGATGGCGCATCGAGTCACACATTTCACCTCGCAGGGAGTCGAGTCATCGAACATACTACGCATAGACACATGACGTTCTGCCATGAGAATGCACGGACACTCCAGATGAAGCATTCAAGCCGTCGGCGGCGCCATTGTCGTGCTGCCCCGTGTTTCCATAAGTGGCTTTTGGCTGTTGAAATGACTAGGCGAAGTTGCCAGACGTTCAGCGTTGTTATGCGGGGTATCCAACGATATCACCCCGTTGGTGGCACATTCCCCACAGCGTGTTTCGTGTGAATGAAACGGCAAATAGCAATGATCGTCCCTACGCACTCAATCGGGTAAGCATCTGGACCAGAAGGGCAGAAAGCCTTTATTCGGAAAAGCCTTTCCAACGCTGCTCGGGCGTTTATCTTTGCGAGTCGAGTTGATAAGACTTCATTACAAGGAAGTTCGGGACCTCTCAGATCACCTGGGTCCCCACGACTCCATCACACTCAAACGTACGCACCCAATTAGTTAAAGACGTTGGCAGCTTCAGGCTCGCTGTGATCTTTTGCTTTGCCAGGTCGGGGCAGAGTTGCGATGTCTCCGAGCGGTCCTTCCAGGTTTTGATGGGCACCCACACACCTGGAGGACACGGACAGTGAGGGAAGATGTTCGCGAACAGCAGATTTCACAGGAATTCGCTCTCACGAGCAATTCTCACGTGCCAGCTTTTTTTTTATTCTCGCGTGTATACAAGCCGCACGTACTTTTATTGCAATAACGTTCTGACAAACTCCTCTCAGTCAACGCAACATTCAACTATTTCCGTGGGTCTTTTTCTTCTGAGCCCGATGGCTCCCGCTAGGTTGACACGAATTTTACAAGCAAGCGCTGGCGTCTCTCATAATCATATATGGTGGTTTTGGGACGTGAAACCCCACATATCAATCAACAAGCAAGCGCTGCTGCGTTATTGTGATTGATCCATAGTTGATTCAAATACAGTTTGTGGACTGTGCACGGGTGTGCAAACGGTTGCCAGGCAACGCGAACTAAAGCACCTCTTGTAAGATTCTATTTCCTCCTTTTCCCTGAGATGCACGTACTCCTATATGCCTTCTATAGTACAACGCGTTTTTGGGCTAGTTGGGCGCTCTGCATTGCGGAAGTAATACATCCAGGCAAAAATGGACGAACACAGGAAACAGTGGGAAAAGCCGCTTCAGTGATTCAGTTCATACCAGCAAAACTTTGTCCTTCCTGATATTCGCCAATAAAATTCCGTGGGCCCAACACAATCTACAACTTTTTTTCAATGTTATGTGCCATGTTGCCTCGATTACAGCTTTATGCTACTTCGTATCACTGAAGCTTCACCTGAAACATCGCGTCGAAAACAATAAACATCTGTTACACTCCGACCCTGGAGCTTCTTCCAGACCACTTCACAGTCCTATTTCCCATAAAATTCTCGGCATTACAACAAACTCTTCCATCACTTGAAACGTCTGAATCCTGCGCTAAGGTCACGCGAACTCCAGCGACACTTTCGAATCCGTCGTTTCCGGCCTCAAAGAGACGGATGTACCCGAAGACCCGATCTCTGAGCTTGCTGTGATGTGCGAATTGCGTGATACAGTTCCTCCGCGATGCATTGTTTTTTGTCCGAAGACAATTCAGCGTGGTCACTGCCATAGAGGGCGCACGTGTTTCTATAGTGTCAGGCGTGCCTCAGTCACGGTTCGCCGCAGTTCCGTACGGGGAGAAAGGTGGACGACGCATGCGTTCACGCTTGGGCGCTGAAGCAGCGTGCTCCTCGTTAGTCTGCATAGTTATATCATACGCGAAGAAGTGGAAAAAACGTTTCCTTTGAAGTATGTAGTCTGACATCACTGTCGGCAAAAATCTAAACGCCATTCGACGACTTCGAGATATATCTTAACTGAAACTTGTCATAATGAAGCCGTACCCAACTCGAAAATGAGCTTGTTAAATAGCGAATTCGTTATGAGCGTATCAGTGTCACACCCTGACACCATCGACCAGCGTTATGACTTCTTTTGCTATACCTGATAGTCTCTTATACGTGTGTGTTCGTTACGGTGACATTTCACTCCATCTGTTTCCATGAACCTGAATGATCATCGACGCGAGTCAAACTTCTCTAAGGCCCTGCACGCCACGTAAACGCATGAATTGAAACATTGCTGCGAATAATGAAGATATAACGAATAATTGGGTACAATGAACGAAATATTAGTTACGCCCACATGCACCGCACTTAAAAAAAAACATGGCTGGTTCCTCCGTCATAGAAATTGGTATGGCGCCAAAGTAAAACTTGTCTCTACTGAAGTAGTTAAATGTTATTTATATGAGAAAGCTTGTACAATCTTCATTGGCGTTCGAGAGCTAAAGCACTGTTTAACGCGTATACATTCATGCTGACGCCACAGATTTTCCTAAAATTAACTAGACGGGACTCTGGCACTGCGATCATTCAGCCACCGTGGGAACGATGAGTATTACACAAAGTTGCCTGGTCTTCGAGCTTGTGGGCCTTGAACGCACTTGTTGCTTTGTTTATTATCATTTATTGGTTTTGTTTCGAATAAAAGAACAGACCGTCGTGAATCTTGTGACCCGATTTGATTAAGTCAGCCTAAAAGATTAAGGTGTCGAAGTGCAACGGCTGAACATTTTCTGATTGTTCGTCTCGTAACAAAGCGGCTCCAAGTCACGCGAATCCAAACGGAGCCGAAAGAACGATGATTAGACAAATTTGTGTACTATCCACCATTCCTATGCTCGCTGAAGTGCCGTGTGTTGCAGCTCCCACCGACACTAGCGCCAGAGTTCTCTCTAGTGTACTTTTAGGAAACTATACGAGGGAAAGTACGACCACCGTTCCCCTCTGCTCGAGTCTAACGCAAAACAAGCTTCGTAATGGGTGGGAAAATGAAAATGATCCGACGACGTCTTGTTTCTTACCAGGGCCTTTTTTCGGTCTCCGGCTTTCCTGGCGTGTAGGTGGGAAGTATACGAGGCGGTTCTTGGAACACAACGCCAGGTGACGTCAGTCGCCATTATCGTCCGGAACTTGCACGGCCAAAACACTCCCGGACGAGGGTTTCCGAGGAAGCATCACCCGATTCCCCCTATCTTCGGCAGGTCAACGCCTTCTGGTGCCCCCCCCCCCCCTCCTCGGATTTGTGCATGGTGCCTCTTATAGGGTTAGGCTATCGCAGCGGACTGAACAGGAGCTAGCCGACTAATAGTCGCGCTTGCCTGTCACGTGCACAATACCTACTTTTCCCATAAACTTTTATGGCTATACTCGGTTAGCATCTAAAAAAATTCAGCTGCAGCATAAAAATATATACATTCGACAATTTAGAGCACGATGTACTCGACTATGGGAGAGCGATAAACTGTCCCAAAACGCACTCGTGTTTAGAGAATGGTTTAACGATCGAAAGTACTTCGTACTCTATATACTGTCGGTGAACATAAAGCCGTCCCAAGTTCTAACTACCGCGTTTTAGAAGTAGTTGTTTACGATTCAGAATACTAGGTACTCTACTATGGAAGAGCTAAAGCCGTCCCATGGACAGAGGAACAGGTATTCCTTATAGACGGTGGTACAATGGATACGTGTTTAGAAAAACTTTCAGCATATCCACGGAGTGAATGATGGATATAGGGGCGAAGCATCCATCCGTCCACTCGTTCTTGCTTCCGTCCATCCATGCGTGCGTCTGTGTGGCCACCCGTGCGTCCATCCGCCCGTCCGTGCGTGCATCTGTTCGTGCGTCCGCACGTTCATCTGTGCGTCCGTCCCTGCTTTCGTCCATGCATCCGCTCCTGCGTCCGTCCATGCGTCCATCCGTCCGTGCAGCCATCCATGCGTCCGTCCATGCATCTGTCGTGTGTCCGTTCGTCCACCTATTCAACACTCCAAGTACCACCATCTCGCATCTTTTCATCATATATTCCTCATATAGAAGCACCGCCATCCAGCGGACATTCCAAGGACTGAACGAGAGGTGACACACGCACACTTTCTTATGGCTTGCGCTTCGTGTCTACTTCCCACCTTTAACCACCTCGAGCTCATGGTACATACTGTATGTTCAATGTATTCATGGCACTGCGGCTCAACGCTCGCTAAACCTTTCTAAAACTAGGAGGTTACGCCCAACGAGTATAACGTAGCAACCCTTTCTTGTCTTCTGTACGTTGTTGAACAATAAAAAATTCGCAACGTGCACGTTAACTAAAAGCCGAATTCTCCCGTCTCTCTTTCCCCCTTAGCAGCCATTGGCATGTACATTGAACACTATCTTTTATTGTTCAACATCGCACAGAAGAAATCTTTCACCGGCACCACCTTGAAGGTCCAAATTTTATACTTGTTACACACTACTACAACGGCTACGAGGGACGAACGGGTCCCGCTATAAGGAGCTTCGCCCCTAAAGAGTGGTTATTGATTTAGAGTACTCGGTACTCTACTATGGGAGAGCATGAAGCTGTCCCGCGGGGAGGTCTCGTAAGCACAGTAGTAGGGCTTACATTCCGATACGTGCGATTACGGTAGCCTGATCCACTCAAATGTTAACCGCACAAGGTGGTGTCTCAGATAGTTGACTTTACTGTACAGACGCACGTGTGCGTCACTGCTTGTTGGCCACAAACTTGAACGTCTTTGTAAATTTCAATCAGAGATACTGACATCACTGGTCAGTCAAAAGTAATATTTTAGATAGTGACGAAGGACCTTTAACTTCTTACGTAAGTATTGTATACACTGGCCAATAAAAATTTATCTACGGTTAGAACGGAAACCAGCAGGTACAAACGTCTTTCACAGGTAAAAGGCAGGTGCGCAGCGGTCCTCTGGGCGATGCCGACATCTTTTAAGTTGTAACTGACCGAAGGGACCGATAGGTGGCCTTCTTGTCTGGATGTCGCTCTGGTTTATCAGATCGCACCCTTCGGACATTGATTATGATTGCATTGGTTAGTAACTAAGGAGACGAATCCCAGGTCACGATTGCTGAGTTCAACAAGGGAAGCAAAATAGCAGGTCTGAAAATTAATTTGCAAGAAACTATAGGGTAATATAACACAGGCTCGGAAGAAAACAGCGCTCTGCTATAGGTGGCGAGGCACTGGAGGTTGAAGTAAAGGAATACGTCTAGTTAGCACAGGTAGTTGCCGTGGAGCCATACCACGAGACTGAAGTAACTAGAAGAATGGTACGAAGCACATTTGGCAAGCGTTCTCAGATAACGAAGGGCAGTTTGCCGCTGTCAGACAACAGTAAAGCGTATAACAGCTTGATCTAACCGGTACTTAACCTACGGAGCAGAAACCTGAATTCTTACAAAGAAGGTTCAACTTAGACTGAGGACGACGCAGCGACCAATAGAAACAGATAGGTCAGAACACAAACTGGTGTTATTAGCATCTTAGTCGAAATCAAGAAGAGTAGTGGGCATGGGCCTGGCACGTAGCGCGTAGGCAAGATAACCACTGGGTCATTAATAGTAAAATACTGGATTCCAAGATAAGACGAATGCGCGAGTGGAGACAAAGTTTGGTCGGTAATTGCGATCAAGTTTGCTGTTATAACGCGGCCGCAACAAGCACAGGACCGGGTTGATGGCCGGAACATGTCCTGCAGTGGGACCAGTCATGATGATGATGATGATGATTAAACAATGACGGGAGAGGTCTGACTGAGCATAGAGTTTTCTAAATATAGAGGTAACTCTGGCGCTAGTGTCTATGGGAGCTGCAATGCAAGGCGCTTCAGCGAGCGTAGGAAGTATGGGTAGTACATGGACTCGTCTAATTTTCGTACTTCTGGCTCCGTATGCGTTCGTGTGGCTTGGAGCGCTGTTTTCTTACGAAACGAATATCAGCAAATGTTCAGCGGTCGCGCTTCACCGCCTTATTCTTCTAAACTTACCGTTTCAAATCGGGTGACGAAGTTCAAAAGCGTTCATTCTTTCCTTTGAAACAATGCCTAAACACAGCAATAAACGAAGCCACAAGTACAATTCGCCGCCCGCAAGTACGAAGACGGGGCAAATCCGTGTACCACGCATCATTCTCATGGTCGCTGAACGATCGCAGCGCCAGAGTCTCCTTTAGTTAATTTTAGGAAACTCTATGGGACTGAGTGAAGGTTTGGGCAGACTATGAGGCTTATAGAATAAGGAAAGGAGGGGACAGTTGCGTCAGTCAAGCGTCAGTTCTACTAACAGATGCGGAATTTGCTTTTTGGGACGTCACATAACCCAGTGTTTTTCTCTGTGTTACGTTTTTTGTTTTTTTTCTTTGTTTTTGTTTTTCTTTTTTTACGTTTTCTTTTCTTAGTTCTTGACACGTGTTTGTTTCCGGTTGTGGACACGTGCATATTTTGTTATATCACGTTGTTGGTGATGACAGGGGAAGTCGGGAATGACGTACATGCGTGTGATGTATATATTATAGTGTTCGCTTCGAAATAAAATTTTCAGTTGCTAGTAAGCGCTTGTCTGTGTCCTCTCTGAGTGTGTGTATTTCTGCGCTTGTTTCATCATGAACCTTTACCAACACGCCCAACTGGCAGTCATCCTATGAGGCTCCTTCCACGATCAAAAAGGGAGGGCATGTTCCCCCCCCCATTTCTTTGTCTGCACGCCTATGAAGGCAATTAAGCCACGTCGAGTGACCAGAGTCGTTCCTCAAAGTTTCCTTTTCAATCACGGGACCTTTTCGTCGCAGGTGCAAGCCTTCCCAGCTGTGGTCCCTGGGACTACTGGTCGCGCTCCTGCTGGTCCTGTGCGGTTCCCACGGCGCCTCGGGGTTCCTCACCGGCCGACGGAGCAGCAGCAGTAACGCCGCCTCGGGAGCCCTGGTGGCGTCTTCCTTCCTGCGCTCCCTGTGGAAGCGAGCCTCGATGGGCGCCTCGATGAGGAACTCGATGCGCGACTCGCCCATCTACTACGTCAGCACTTTCGTGCGCAACAAGACGCCCGCCCAGCAGCAGGCGGCCGTGCTGTCGCCGCTCTTCAAGATCCCCATCGAGTTCATGTCCAACGCGAGACCACTCGACGTGAGTATGACGACGACAACCGTATAGTGAGTGCCTCAATAGCTCCATTGTCCCGCGCTGTTCTTCAATAGGCTATCGCGTTCCCTCAATCGGAGTGCTATAAGGTATGACGCGCGTGCACCTGTGCGAACTCGCTTCACTGACCTCGCAGACATCCTTTAGAGCTTCGTGCTGATGTCGCCAGGGGAAAATCGCAGCGCTACGATCGCTCAATATATCGCTACGGATAAGACGCGACGCCGTATCGACGAGGCTGTGGATGAGATGTACTCAAAACCAGCAGTAGTGGCGTGACTGGTTCACCAGCGACCGAGTGGAGACCACCCTTCGTCCTCTTCGTCAGGCACACACGCGCATCGTCCCACAAAATGTCAACATGCGTGTAGCGATATGATAAAAAATGCAAAAGCGTCTAAAGTGTTTTCAGAACGGGAGGGTATAGTGTGGAGGTAGTGTAGCCTGAATGAACGGGTGCTGAACAACTGCCAAGAGCTAAAGGGGGCCCCTGTCATTATTATTATTATTATTATTATTATTATTATTATTATTATTATTATTATTATTATTATTATTATTATTATTATTATTATTTGCTTTGGACACACAGAATACACAACGACAGATGATATAGAAGGGGAACAGGTTGACAACTGCGACCTAATAAAGTACAACACCTGCCTACTTTTCCGGCTGCGGCCGCTGCATTTTCGATGGAGGTGAAAATGCTGTAGGCCCGTGTGCTCGGATTTGAGTGCACCTCAAAAAAAGCTCAGGAAGTTGAATTTTCCCGAGCCCTTCACAACGGCGTCTATCACAATCATATGGTGGTTTTGGGAAGTTAAACCCCACATATCATCATCCGTCAGCAGCCTACTCCTTCGGGAAGGGGGTAACATAGAGAAAAGAAATGTAGGAAAGAGAAAACATATAACAAACTGAGACACAAATAGACACCCGATAAAGCGTCTTAAGCACGAGGCCAAATCGGTTTGCATCATGAAAGTCAGTAAAGCTCGATGGGCGCACCAAGCAGCGCATCCTCTCGGGAACATGGCAATCACCAGGGGTCCCAAACTCAAGTCCAATAAGTTCATATTCTTTGATAAGCAGCGCCCACTGCATAACAAGGGGACAAAGGGGTCAATGCATAGATGCACCTTCTAATGTTAATACGAAATTCACACATAGTGTGACGATACCGTCAATTTATGAATAGTATGATCGTTTACGATGATCGTACGGCGTTAAAAATGTTATGACCAAGTGTGACACCCACCGAATCTCCATAACGTGTGTATAACGCCAGAGAGGAAAGCATATCTGCTTTGTGTCACAACTAGAGGCGAACATTTTTTTTCTGGGACAGCCTATTGGTATTCTTTTTTCACCTCTACTCTGAACACTTCTTTTGGCTCCGAAATATCAATGGTGCATGGTGTGTGGAAGCATCCCACCCGTTGTCATAGGACGGTAAATACAGACCTTCTATATTTCGATAACACTCAATACCTTCGCCACACCTGCAAAGGCTATGCATTCTCTCAAGAATCAATTCCTGCAACCCCAGTGAGACATTCAGACGCATTAATCAGTTTTATCTAATTCAAACTAACAACATGCTGCGCACCAAAATGGCGGACGCAGAATGCACCCTTGTAACGCCATTTAGGCTTCGCGAAAGCGAATAGCAAAGAATGGCGGCGAATGTGTCTTTCTTCGGGTGTCAGACTGTTCACACTATTGATTCGCCCTGCGCCGCCGTCGATTACCCCCAGTTACAGCTGATGCAAACATAAGAACAAGAAGCGAACGAAAGGAAGCGAACGCCGCATCGTGTGCCTATAGCCAACGGAAGTTACGCGGTCCAGCACAGAACACGTCCGGCCACTGGGCGCGTCAGGCACAGCCGCATGCACGGCCGAATGCCCGCTTTACCCACTAAAGTTCTGCTAGCTTTGTTGTTTATCGTCTTTATTACAGAGTGCAGTCGCAAGAGCATCCGGCTGTCACGTCCAAGTCAGTGCCAGACGTGAAAGCCCTCGAACTCGTTAGCGCCATCGCCTCGGAACAGAGGGCGCCGCGGGCGTCAGTGATCATCACGTCGTCTGCTCCCGGTACGGGCCACGTCGTCTGCTAGATATGGCACGTCCGCTTCTCTTTTTTTTTTTTTCAACGCGTCGTAGGCTGTCGGCGCGCCTCCCCGCAACTGTTCAGTTCCACACTCCCCAGTCACTAGCCTCCGCCCTGACCCCACCTTCTCTGTGTTCAAGGGATGCTCGCGCTGGCACGCTCGTCTCCCCGAGCATGACCACCATCGGTCAAGGATTACTGCTGCGCACGCAGGAAGACTCAGCTGAAGGCGGTTCAGCAGACGATGTTCGTCGTCTGCTATTCCGTCTGTTTTGTTTCCGCTTCGTCTGTTTGCTTTGTTTCGTCTGCCCCTCGCTGATGGGACCAGCAGAAGACGTGCCAGAGACGAGCAAATATATATATTTTTTACGACTGATTACAAGGAGAGTTCCGCGATGAACAAAGCGCGTTCCTTTCCGTATTTATTGATGAGGTGAGCGCTAGCTTCTAACAGCTCAGCACTGCTAACGTCATCATCGGCAATGCTGCCCCTCCCCCCCCCCCCAACCCTTTACCGCGTTTCCTCTATAGTCCTAATAACGAACGCAAGACTTGGCAGCTGCTTCTTTCGTTGATTGCAAGGCTCATTCGACCACGCCAAATCAACTCCTCCCGGATAACAGAAAGCTTTCATGTGCTAACCCACGGCGTGAGGTTGAAAACGTCGCTTCTTGAAAAGGTGAGGTGCACCGTTCCACAAAGAGCGTCATAATGAAAATAAAAAGAAAAAAAACTGCCGATAAACAGCTGCACAAAAAAAAAACCTTTGTGTCTGTGTCTTAAGAAAAAGTGGTTAACGATTTAGAGTAATATGTACTCTACTATGGGAGAGCATATAGCCTACCCGTGGCAAACGCCATAACGATTTAGAGTACAAGGTACTCTACTATTTGATTTTAGGCACACGAAACAGGTTCTGCAGACGGTTTATATTCACTGCAGCCACAAGATCTACAATTGTAGACATATCTACGGTACAAGTTGGTAACTTCACGAAACAACGCACTTTTTCTGTTCTCTACTACATAGAGCAGAACTTGTCTTCTCAATTATCATGTTTTCCGTGTGCGATTCGCAATGTTATCAGATTAGTTGTAGCGGCTAGAGAAACGGACTTCACTTCAGCTATATCTGTCGCTTGCGTCACCCCAGAGAAAAATTTGAAACACGTAGGAGGTTTTATGTACCGCAATATTCGAGATGAAAGGCGGGACCATCAAACAAACCGACCGTGGAATTAAAGCTTTTCTCAAAAAGAGATGCATTTATGACAACAAGAAAGGCTAAAGTCTCACTATAAAGCGTCGTAGAAATGCAACACAATCTCTATAGACACATTTCTCAGAGACCATGGCAGCAAGCAAGCAGATGTTCTACCACACGGCGCCATGGCAGCAGCTCTTGAAGTGACCACGGTTATCTTGCACTGACAATTTCTGCGGTCACTGATGTTGATTACAACACTGGCATCCAAGGTTGTCGGCAGCTAACCATGGTTCTGCTGAGAAATTCTCCGATGTAACTTCATTCCGCATCATCGATCACTTTCGAGATTACAGTTTCTCAGAGTAGCACCTGCGGTAAGGGCGACATCACATAGATCACCTTTGAGGGTACATTGATTAACCTCTGAGGTAGCTCCGCATTGCACCATCGATAACACTTGAATCTACTTCGAGTAACATCAGATGTATACCGTCACATGACATCATCGGTAACCTTCGAGATTACACAGAGTGGCCTCTGGGTTAACCTGATATTGCATCATTGATAACATGAAGGTTGCACTGACATACCTCCGAGGTTACTTGTTATCGTATCATCGATCACGCTTGACGTTACTTCTAATAACCACTGAGGCATCTTCCCGTTCCCTTATCGGTCACCTTCGAGGCTACACTGAGAAGCCTCTGGGGTGACTTCACATCGCACCAGTGATCGCATGGAGATAACACTGACCAACCTCCAAGGTCACTTCTTATCGTACAATCGATCACGCTTGACGTTACTTCCAGTAACCACTGATACAACTTCCCATTCCATCATCGGTCACTTTCGAGGCTACACTGAGAAGCCTCTGGGGTGACTTCATATCGCACCAGTGATCACACGGAGATAACACTGACCAACCTCCGAGGTAACGCCTCATCTCATCATCGAGAAAAATCGACGGTTACTTCGAGTAACCTCCGAGGCAACTTCACGTCGCGTACTCGGTCACCTTTTCGTCCGCCGCTGTGGCGTAGCAGCACTCGGCGTCTGACACGTAGGAGGCAGGTTCGATGCCAGCCGCAGCCACGGTCACACTTCGATGGAAGCGAAGTGCTAGATGTCCGTGTAGTGCCCGATGTCGATGCATGTTCAAGAACATCAGACGGCCGAAATTCGTCTAGCCTCCTATAACGGTGTTCCTCACAATTGGACCTAAAACCCCAAGAATTATTATCATTTATTGTAGGTCCCCTTCGAGGCTGCACTACATCGTTACACTGTCAAACCTCTGAGGTAACTTGACGTCTTATAAGCAAAAAACATTGGATGTCGCTTTAGGCAACCATTCGGCTCATTTGCCGCCAAACCATCGGCTCGATTATGGTAAATTAATCCTCAGTGAAATAAGCGCTATTGCGTTCTTTTTTTTTTTCAAGTACGGTCTCTGACTTCGTCAAAGAACCAACTGCTGCGAGGCGCCAAACTCCGCAGTTCCAGCAAGAAAAGCGTCGGGGTATTTTTTTTCTTCCTTTTTTATATCACAGCACGACTTCCGAGTCGAGCAATTGAATCGTGCTCGCATTCCGCATCGCTTAGCGCTCATGCGATGCCGGCCACCGCCAGCACGGAATAAACATTGCCCTGGCGATAAAGAGGAACCGATGCAGCTGCAGAACTGCCACCACTGCAGCGTGCAAGGCCGGGTGGGTCGTGGTGTGTGTTTACGGTAAAGCTATGTAGCAAGACGAAAATGGAAATAGCATTCAGCCATTCCTCCGAACCTGAAGTCATTTCCGATGGCGCAGAGATGTCACTAGCGCGAACACGTGGCCGTCTATTTTTTTTTTCTTTTTTTAGATACACTAAAGAGAAACACTGACTTGGTTCAGATTGATAAACTGCACTCTGAGAACTATAATGCCGTATGTTTCGCTATCACAAGTTCATTATCAGCGGAGAAAATTAACGTTGAGATTTCATTTTTAAATATCGCGCCAAAAATTATTGCGCGTGACGTCAGAACTTCCAAAAATTCATTTTTCGTAATTTCGCGACATTCGCTCGATGAAAGTTTCTGAAACTTCGTATACTAAGTCTAACGGCACCCACAGATGACAATGCCCTTCATTTTTTATCGATTAGAAGCTGTGTGGGACCTCTAGTTTAGACGCCTTCAAAATCTATGGCCTCGCGGTGTTCGGTGTAGGAATCACAAAATTCGGTCTCCACCCGCATTTACTTTTTTTTTTCGCTCGTTTTCTGGCTTAGCGAGCGTAGTCTGGTGGTGAGAGTGAGATTGTGAAATTGTACTTTGCTGATACGCGCAAAATTGTTTTTTTACTTTGGTGTGCGTCCCTTGGGGCTTTGCAACACTTTTTTAGTATGGTGAGAAAAAGCTACCGATCGGTAGTAGAGGCCTCCGACAACACGCGAGCCAAATATATGGCGCAGCACGCAGGCTCGAATTCACATTGAATTATCAAAGTCAACTAAAAATTATCTACAAATAACGGAATATGCCCAACAATCCCACATAGCTAGCCCATCTCTCAGCCATTGGCTGATTTGAACATGACGCGCTCGCTCGTTACAGATATCGCCGCGGGAGGCCGCTACTTGTCCACGCGTGCGCGCGATCACACTGATAAAGCCACGCATTCGAAGAAAAAAAGTGCTCAAGGTCACGAGGCGCGCGTGACGCTTTTCTGCCATGCCTCCCTGCTTAGCTTCCAGCGCTTTCGTCGGGACGAGAGACGAGAGAATGCAATTGCAGCATGCGACAAACATTTGTAATTCCGCTCGCACTGGACGGATTCTTAAAATTTTTGCGGCGTTTATTTCACGAGGCAGTAAGCTCTTCCAGTGAATTCATTCTATGGTTACTTGAAAACATGTTTCAGAGAAAGGCTGTTACTCAGTGAAAAACCTTTCGTGACCGAAATTGCTAATATTAACGATAATATTAAAAATAATTATACCGCTAGTTGTACGCGCCGAAAGCCCTGTGTGAATTTGAGGTGCACCGTAGTAGAGGCTTCCGGAAATTTCAACCATCTGTTGTTCTTTAGTGCGTACAAACATCCCGCAGTGTACACAGGCCGTAGCGGGCATCAAAGCCGCGACCTTCGTTCGGGCCAGCAGCCGAGCACTGTAAGCACTGCATGCACTACCCAGACAAACAAAATACGCTGCAGAACGGCACGCAAAGGGACCAATTCACTGCTCATTCAGAGGTACAGCCCCAACGTACTCAGCTGATGACGCCTACACGCTAATTCATGCCACAATTCAAGCCTTCGTCGAATACGTCCGATGTATAGCACGACAGTAACGACTCGATTATCGCTTCGGACGTAAGTGTCCACGGATGGAAAATGCCAAACTTTAGGGATAAGTATTGCGCACACTCTCGTTTTCAGCGACTGCAGTTCGTGTCACATCGGAGTAACTTTGGCTCAAACACATCCGAGCCAACGTTAACTTTGACGGTTAGGTTTACAGCGACATGACGCGCTTATCACAAACACACACGCCGACGCACGTATGCGCGCGCACACACACAACGTCGCATTTCGATTCGTGAGTACTGCAGCACGTAGATAAAAAAAAACTGATCTTTGTCGATCTTCTATAGATATCAGTCCGAAGCAACCAATCCGGAAAGCTGGTTGACGTCGAAGCAGACGCTCTTTATTCCAGTACGTATGCGACCGAAAGCGTATACCCTACACAATGTTTCGATAAGGAGCCTGTAAAGTATTGTAAATAAATCAAATTAATAAATTAATTATTAATTAATAAAAATTATTAGGGAGTTTCCGAATAGCATACGCTAAGTTAGCGTATACGTTGCAGTTGCCCGCTATTTCCGTCACTTAATTGCAGCCCGCAAGTGGTTGGCGTGCGACGCATGCGCAGTGGTGCGAAACGCTAACGCGAAGCTTTGCGTACGCTATTCAAAAACTCCTCGAAGTGAGCTTAAACGTACACGAAACCGGCAAACGAAGCAGACACTCACAATCTACTCTTCTCGAGCGTCGCCCCTGTGCACTGATACATCGGGTTAATGCACGACGCGAGCAGATACCTAGAAGTTAACGCACTATCGGAGACAGTATTGCTTACATGTATATAGGTCATATTTTCGCCATTCGTAACTGTTGTCACAGACACATACACCACGTTCGAGTCAGCAACAAGCCTCGTTGCTAAGTCCTCGTTGCTAAGATAGATAGATAGATAGATAGATAGATAGATAGATAGATAGATAGATAGATAGATAGATAGATAGATAGATAGATAGATAGATAGATAGATAGATAGATAGATAGACAGACAGACAGACAGACAGACAGACAGACAGACAGACAGACAGACAGACAGACAGACAGACAGACAGACAGATAGATAGATAGATAGATAGATAGATAGATAGATAGATAGATAGATAGATAGATAGATAGATAGATAGATAGATAGATAGATAGATAGATAGCGATTATCGTAGGACACTATAATGCACTACAGCGCGCTGCATTTCCAAACGAGTCCACCGCGCACTTCGGCGCTGGCCGCACAGGTGACACAAGTGCCCCCAGCGCGCATCGCTCGGCTCTGCAGGCCACGCTCGTTCCGTTAGAAGCACGTTAGAAGTAAGGCACGCAGCTCTTCAACCGAAGCCGTCCGCCCAACCGACCCTGCTGCACTGGCCGACAGACCCGGTCTTCGACGTCCGGGGCAGCGAGCGCCACCGGTGGGCGTGTTCGTAATGAGCGGCCTTCGACGCGTGCCACAAATGGCTCGCACAGAGCAATGCAGCAGCCTTCCCCCCGATATCATCGGCGTGTGTAGGCTTCACGGAGACGACACCAGGGTGCGGCCCCAGTCGTCGCCTCCGGGTGTTCGTGCTGTCTGTGCGTTAGCGCGCTGCGCTATGTATGTATCTTTCCGCGCCTGCGTACACGGATGCGGCGTGTTTGTGACTTCACCGCGTGGCTGTAGTGTGTGTGTGTGAGCGTTCGAATATACGATCGTATGAGGGGTATATGCGCATGTTTGGTGTAGCTGCCCTCTGCGTACCCTAGTGGGCGTCTGCAGACGCATATGTCCGCGCGTGATGTGCGCATCAGTGTAATGCGTGGACATTTGTTTGTTTGTTTGTTTGTTTGTTTGTTCACGTACGTGTGTGGAGTGGTATATGCATTGCTTGTTTCGCGCGAGCACGTGCAGCAGTGGGAACGTGGATGCCGACGTATGCGGGTGCTTGGGTCTATTCGTCAGTTCATTGCGTTAGCGCAGTACAGATGGCTTATGGATGTGGACATGAATGTAGTTCTTGGAAGCGCGCGCGCTTGTGTGTGTGTGTGTGTGTGTGTGTGTGTGTGTGTGTGTGTGTGTGTGTGTGTGGCGCTCCGTTTTATAATAACGTCGTTTGATGCTCTTCCGCATGTAATCGTAGAGGCAGCGTGCGTACGTGCCGTATTTGCGCGCGCATTACTCGTGCTTGGTATACAAAGAGTTTTGAGAAGAGCATTCGTAGCGAAATGTATACAGTGTACGCCGTATTGCCAGAATTAGGCCGCGTGATATTGCTTATCTAAATTGCCGCGGACAATTATGGGAGCGGATTTTAGCCTCGCTCCGACGGTGAACACGTATGAAGCTCTTCGACTAGTCTTAATCTTTTCGAGGCCCTAAAACGATGATGATTGCTGCTGCTGACGACGACATGAATATGGCGATGACTACTAATGCCGATGGAACCAAAGCAGCAAGTTTGCAGTTTTATACCACTTTTCTCCTTTATCGACTGGTGTATATTCGATCAATGTGAAAAAGTATCGGATTGATTGATTGATTGATTGATTGATGCGACGGTGGTGGCAGTCACAACCTCGAGTGGACTCGCACTGTAGACCTCAACGTTGCTTAACTATATTCAAGAAAAGCCTTGCTTCAGATCTTCCGAAAAACAAAATAATAAAAATATCACGGTAAAAGGAGACGTCAATTTCGAACGTTCCTTCGAACTGAAGGTAATATGAGGCTTAAGCTGCCTTAATTTGCTCATGCCATGCGAGCTGGCAATTCGATGGAGAGGATATTGACGTTGGGCGGAAACAATGCAGCCTGTACACCATGGATATACAGATGGCAATCTGGAAGCTAAAGGTGGAGGGCAGCTGAACAATTCGTATTATTAAGGCGAAAGCCTTATATGAGTCAGAAAACGCGTACAGTGACCGGCGGCGGCGGCGTCAGCACGAACCAGGCGAAAACATCATCGTATGATGACGACGTCCATGACACCACATCGTCGCCTAGTCAAACAGAGGCCAATCACGGCGGCAGTGTTGCGAAATAACGTTACGTGCAGAAAACTTCCCAATGCCTCCGATCACGGATTCTCGGTAGAAAAAAGACGAGAAAGAAGAAGACGCATTTCGCCTTCCAGCCAGCTTAGGCTACTGTCACAGGGATATATGCTCCACTGTGTTTGATTACATCAACGCAACTAAAACATTACCGTGCTAGTGAACCCTAACCTTTTCGGAACATTAGTTTATAATTTGTAGCTATGTCTATCAGAAACAAGAGATGGTTTGACCGCTTGCTCAGCAAACATTTTTGTTTTTTGGTAGTATTACTTTTAAACTACTTTTTCAGATTGGCTTCATTTTCATTTTAGTTTCATTTAAGCATCCTGCCGCCCGGTTCTTGGCCCGTCCCCCTCTGTGGGTAAGCGCCATTCATCAGAGGTCATCAGCATTGATTGATTGATTTGTGGGGTTTAACGTCCCCAAACCACTTTTTGATTATGAGAGACGCCGTAGTGGAGGGCTCCGGAAATTTTGACCACCTGGAGTTCTTTAACGTGCACCCAAATCAGGTCATCAGCATCAGCATCAGCATAGGCGAGTGCACACCAAACGAAGCGACTTTTTTTCCCCAATTCTCTACAGGCTGTCATATACGCATCACGCCACAGGAGGTCGCCACCGACTCCACGGACGAATACGTAGAACATCACACATGCGCTCTTCCATGATGTGGCCCGTATCTGAGGCGCGGCTTATATGCCGTTAAAGTGAGGTATGCACGGACATTCTATTGCTTTCCTGGCGGTGTTCGGGCACTTCGAGATCGCTGCACTCGCGCAGCAAATCGCCCGTTCCGGTGAACGCGTCACGGTATATCCACAGGGTGGTCAATACGGCCTGCCGCGTGGCCTGCCAGAGACCTAGATCGTGGCGATTCTGAGGCGCGTTTGTATACATAAACAAGACCGCTCGCTTCGGCCGTCTCCAAAGTACGAAGGTGCGGCGTGGCCAATAAGAGACAACCACGGTGGCCGATGGCCCGCCGCAGGCGGTGGACGGGTAACTCGATGACCGCCTACTACGTAGAAAATTTTCTTTTTCGCTTTCTTCCTTTCTTCCTTTACTTCTTTCTTTCATTTTCTCTTTTCCTCCTGTTACTATACCGTTCTGCTGCATGGAGAACACCGGATGTAGAATGGCAGCAACACACCGTCGGTCACACCCTCTTTCGTGCCCTGTGCCCGTTTCCGTTACAATCCGAGTAAGTCACAGAGCCTAGAGAGCTCACCATATATGTATAGTTAAAGTTTCTATTTGGTTCTCATTGTGTCATCCAATCAGGACTCTCTCAGTGGATTTCTCGCTCACGGTTGTGTCGTTCGCTATCTCCTATAGGAGCCAGCGTATATAGCTCTCGCCGATCAGACCACCATGCGCAATCTGCCCGCGCCGTGTAGCTCTTGCCGATCGGTGTCCCGTCCTCGCACTCCTTCAACCGTGCCTCTCATCTTTCAAGTGCGAAGCATCTTGTGGTCGGTGTGATTGGCCATCTTTACTGCGCATGCGCAATAGCTGGCCGATGCCCTGCCAGAACGTGCTCACGCGATAGCGCTTTCGGGCCTGTGTCACGGGCTGGGTAAGACACTGTGGCCTCTCCCTCTTACACTCTCTCAGCAATAATGCGATGGCGTCAAGGAACGAGATTCTGCAGACGAGCGATGAATCAACGCGTTGTATCCTATAGGCAGAACGCGCTGGCACACGCTAACGCGTTCGGCCATGCATGCGTACGTAACTGTCTGTGTGGCTGTGGCCTCTCCGCCTCGTACTCTGCCAAGATGGCGGAAACATGCTCTTTTCTGATAGTGCCCACTTAAAGATCAAGTAACTTTGATATGTTGCGTAAATGCTGTGTTAGTTCGGTATTAAAATATAGTTGTTCCCGACGAAATAACACACAGAAACTAGCATGAATGACTGAATCTTCAAAGAACTTTGCCTCCAATTAGAGGCTCACTAAGGAAAACTAGTTACACTAAGACGCACTAGGAGCACTATGTGGTTCGAAAAAGTTCTCGCATTATAATCATCGGGCCTGCGAGGGAAACACTTCGTTTTAAATCACTGAGCGGTGATAACTTATCACGCCCCGAGTAATATGGCCGCCACAGCCACCATCTTGCCAGAGGAACGGCTTCACTTCTGCGCAGTCATTTCCACTCCAGCCATTTTTTAATCCTCCTTGAGAAAGATGCGCGCCAGTCACGGAGGTGATAAGGTGTAGAAGGCAAAGCGACGGGCAGGTGCCGCCACCGTGCCGTCGTAGCAAAGGGTTGGAAACACCTTCTTGAGCATCGCGTTGCACTGTCAGCGCAGCGCGTTAAACGCTACAGTCCTTGGAATTACTTGTGTGTGCTTCTTCTAGTATAGAGGCAGACATACAAAACATAGACATGTTGTTATGGCGCCTCAGATATGCGCAATATTTGCTTTTTTTAATTGACAATCGGACAACTATGAACGCTAAACCTTGAGCAGTATTGGTGGGCGCTGCGGATGGGGTTGTCCGTTTGGTGCCGTTTGAGGCATCGTTAGGGGGGGACAAACAAACAAATGTACAGTCAGACAAAAATTTTTCTGTCGAAGGTCCCCAAGAAAGACTATCGTCTTTAAAATGCGGTACACGGGCGTGAGTAATCGCGACGAACATTACGTTTTCCGAGGCGCAGTGTTTCTCGCATATCTCTCGCACTCTACGTACACTCTCGCATATCTTGCTGCATGCGCCTTCGCGATGTCAACCGCATTCACTCGCGGAAAACCTGCGTATTCGGTTATAACAACGCCTCCTAGAAAAAATTATGGCTGGAACGTGAGCCGCGAACACGCCGCCCCACCCTCGGATTTTACCCTCCCCCTCCGGTACGGAGGCGAACGCCTGTGGCGGTCGCCCCCTGCGAACGCAGCAATGCTCTTACAGTTGCCTCCGAGCAGCTGTGATGTCACGTGACAGAGCGGTACGTGACAAAGAGGTACGGAGGCGAGCGGTTTCACGCGGCGGACGGTCGAAACACGCGGTAGGAGGCATGGCCTCCAAGATTTTGTGCTGGCAGCAAGCTCTCAATTGAAGAGAGAGCCACGTTCCAGGCATAGTTTTTCTAGGAGGCGTTGGTTATACATGTGTACGTGCGTAATTCAGCCCGAGATTGCTTCTTTCCTCGTCCGAGTCTTGAATTAGATATCGACGACGTCGCGAGATTGTTTATTTTTTTACATGACCTGGAAAAAAAAACCTGCGTAACGAGCCTCGCGCAGTGAACTCCACGTCAATGTCTTTTTAGATGCGGAGCATCTAATACTCGAGGCTTGTAGTGCGGCGCCGTCCGCAAGCTTCATCCTCCTTCTTCCACCATCTGTGCATCCCTTCCTCCTCTACACACCGCGCGCGCTTCACTCCTCCACCATCTGTGCACCCTTCCTCCTCTACACACCGCGTGCGCTTCTCCTCTTCACGAACATTCGCTAGCTGTATAATGTAGCGCGCATGCGCCGTCACGCTTCGAGAACATCGGCAGCTGACGCACGCGCATGCGCCGTCGCGCTTCGAGAACATCGGCAGCTGACGCGCGCGCATGCGCCGTTGCGCTTCTCCCCCTTCTCGAACATTCGACAGCTGACAGTGCATGCGCCGTCGCGCTGTATATATACTCAAGGTCGGCGCTCGCTCGCTCAGTTGCCGCTCGTCGGTTGGTTTGTACGGCGCGTCAACGTCCGAAGTCGCGGTGAAATGAATTCCAACGAATCCACAAACACAATGATCGACGTCCCTTCGACCAGCGCCGCCCTTTCGCATACGTGTGTACGTGTTCACTCATTTAACACCCCCTCCTACAACCACGTTAACCAATTTAGCCATCGACCCAAGTAAGTCGCAATTTAACACCCCATTTCACAACCACGTTAACCAATTTAGCCATCGACCCAAGTAAGTCGCACTTTAACACCCCGTTAACCAATTATATGCTCCGCATCCTCCTCAGTGTTCCCCCGAGGGAAGCTGCGGGCAATTTTTTTGATTACGTCCTTCTGATGAGCCCTTCCACGCGTGCAACGCTACACGCGGTCTCTCCTGCCGTGCACCACTGCAGCGATGCTGCTGTACAACAATGAATTCATGTGTATATGCGTCAACTCCCGCCCCTCCTCACCTCCAGAACCAGCGGAGTATGGAAGATAAAGCTCTTCTTAATGACGTCTCTCAGGAGAGGGCGCTGCGCCCTTTTACGCATCTGCGGCGATTAAGCAAGGCATCCAAAAGGTCGCGACGTATCTTTGTTTTGTGTTAGGATTGTTACACACGTCCGTGGATGGATATCCACGTGTATATATACAAAAAAGGGTTGTCCGGGTTTGGGAGAGAGGCGTAACAAAAGTTCGTAATGGCTTTCTGTGGCGTTATTACGCACTTTGTTTCGCGGAAGAGAGATCACTTATTCGCGTTGATGCGATGTTGTCCTGGGATAACGACAAAAGAAAGAAAGAAAGAAAGGAAGAAAGAAAAAAAGAAAGAAAGAAAGAAAGAAAGAAAGAAAGAAAGAAAGAAAGAAAGAAAGAAAGAAAGAAAGAAAGAAAGAGTGGCCCTCTTCGGTGTGTTGAGTGATACGACTCTGTCCCTTTAGTTTCGCTTTGAAGTTAAGACTTACAATTGTCTATACGTTGTAGCAGAAACATTCACTCTTAATACCTCTAGGATCCTTTCTTTCTCAATCACTTAATTCGTATTGTTCCTTTCGCTACTGGGCGCTGACGTCGACCATTAGCTTCTCAGCGTAGTTCAGCATTACCGTAACGGGTTAAAAACACCACTACTAAAACTGTAGATACACCATGGCGACGCAAGTATCGTGGTCAGCTATAGAGCGCTTCGACTATCGACAAACCAGGGGGGTCTATAGTGACGCGGTGGTCACCTCATCGGTCCGAATGTTAAGAGGTTCGCAAATTACATTGTATTCGGTCAGGTTTGTTTAGTTTAAAAGAGTTTGGAAAACGAAAACGGGCCCGGTGGCTCAACATATGGTGGAGCGAGCAGTTATACGCGATTATTTTATCAGGACAAGCGTTCACGAAGCAGTAATCGAGATAACGGAAATTCTACGGATGGCGCCAGAGGATTGACAAACCTTGAGAGTGAAATTCAGAAAGATGCGCGTGCATCGAGTGGGATTAAGCTTATGCGGGAAAGATATCAAGAAACCTAGGGCTTATCTTCTGAAGTGGGCACCGCGCCCACCATGTCGCGGCGTCCACTGATAAACACCGGATGGTCCTCCTTTGGACTCTACGGCAGTGCGTTGGCTTTTGGGGGGAGAAGCTTTGATTTTGCTGTATGTACACTCCCGGTTCCTACTAGTTGAGTATTGCGTTCAGTGACTGTCGAACGTCATCTAGGAAGTCGCCTCCATGACCACCGCAGTGGATCTGCCATGGCTCAGTACTGTTTGTACTTTGAGAGTATTTGAAATAAATAAACAAACAAATAAATAAAAATGAACGAATGAATGAATGAGAGCTAAGCTGTCTGACAAGTATTCATTCTAAAACACAGGGCGTGTGGCGTTTGTGGTGTCTTGACCTTTTTTCTTGGGTCTTCATATGTTTTTATAACGTATAGTTTATATAGTTAAGTTCATATTCAATATGCCATGTGTATCACAGTAATGTACTAATAACATATACCACGCAGTCAGTATCCGTCATATTCCATATCAAACACGGGTTCGCTACATCAGCCGCCAAGGAATGCGAAAGGAGGCGGCAGAGTTCCTCATCTACCACTGAGAGGAATGTTGAATTCAAATTGGATTAAATTACAGCGCTTGATATAAACAATATGAAATAAAATGTCAGAAGTATTCGTGGGGAAAGAAGCAGGGAAGATGTTGATGAAACCGAATTCATTGCAGGAACGAGAAAAGCACACATGCGGTAATAGAAGTCGTGTCATCGACACGATGTGAAGTTAAACACACAATGACGTACTTCACATTGTATAGACGCGATGCGAAATTATACACATTTTAGGGATATCTCACGTAAAAAAAAACGTGTCAGGGGGCGCACACTGTCCCCGCTTGAGGTTATGAACACAAGTGAGGTACCTCGCATGAACACTTGTTAGGTACCTCACACTGAGCGTAGGCACGACGGGAGGTTATAAACACATATGAAGTACCTCACATCGTGCCCACACAATGTGGTAGTAAACGCATTTGAGGTATCTTATATAAACACGCATGAGGTATGTCACATCGTTCCCTCACTACGTGAACTCAAACACGTTTGGTGTATCTCAGGTCTCACAGCTTGTGACACACCATCTCGACACGATGTGAGATACCTTCGTTTATCTCGCACATGACGTGCCGAGAAGTTGAATACGACGCAGACACATCGTCGCCACCAAAAACGCTAGCGTAAACGCGTTTATCAGTCATCAAACATCGCTCGACTCTCTCGTTCACGAGAAACAAAGAAATATCTGTTGCGTATATGTTTTGTTTATTTACCCCACGTTTTTTTTTCGCATAGGTTCCACAACGCCAACCCGCATAATACGTTGGTCTGGTGAAACTATAAGACGTATCTGGAAAGAGCAAAAAAAAATCCATGGCGTGAAACCAACGCGGACTGGTCTCCTGACCAGGCGGCGTAGGATCGTTTAGTCACGGCTAAAATCGCCACGGTGCTTCGCCTTTCGCGCTTGCTTATTTACTTTTTGCGCACGCATGCCGCACACAATCATAGCGTCAAGCGAAGGCGATAACAATTATTATATTATAACCGGCGTACATCGAGCTAAAATTACCACCACGCCGTTGTGATAACCAACGTTTAGCCGGTGGAAGCCCCTCGAAAACAAAACAAAAACCAAGACACCACGGCCTAAAAAGGGGCGCTATGAATTTGACAGAGACAAAACATAATGATCATCTTAATCACTACTCGGCGTGGCGGCCCCTTCCTGACTCGCACAGCCGAAAGATGACAGCAGGAGAAATGGTGGTCGAGGATGATGAACGGTTGATGACGACTATTGTGGTGGTTGTAATTAGGAATACGGATGACCATGATGGAGATGACAGTTATGAAGATGACGATGGTGATGGTAGGGGTTATTACAACGAACTTGAGAGTCACGCTTACCTCATTCTGTTCTTAAACGCAATGCGATTATACAATGAGTCAGACAGCTTAGGCCGCTGCACTTCTGCATTCGTTAGACACGATGGCGATGAAAATGTGACTGACAATGACGACGATCATTACGATGGTGATTATAGAGGTCTCAGATGACGGTGAAAATAACGGGGACGATAATTCAGAAGCAGAAACAAATCAAACTACTGTTACGACAAGGACTAAACAAGCAACGGCAGTAAAAGAAAAGAACACTGACAAAGTCGCAGTAGTACAGAGAAATGTGGGGGAAAAAAGGCGCGCTCTACACTCCAGCTCGAAGTGCGTACAAACTGGAACTTTGTAAATATGAACGAATCAGCCCCACAGCCTCCGTGATCCTTCCGGGAATCTCGGAGGCTTCGTCGACGCAGCAGTCATTGTTAGGACGCCATCAGTGTGTTGGACGAATCGCGAGCTTCTTTTCGTTCGTACAAACCTCTATACTCGGCCCAATAACGTGCTTATTTTTGTTTTCCCGTGCTCTCGCTCTGACATGGTCTGTTTCTTGCAAATGCCAACAAGCGTCCATATCCAGCAGTAACACGCACAACAGAACCACCTTTCAGCCCCCCCTCCCCCACCGCACACACCCGCTAATCCTCCTCCACATATCCGCCCTAAAGGTGGGGGAGATTTTCAACTGCCCGAAAAGCGAGCAACGAATGACGAGAACCTAAAGTCCTGTGGTGGCAGCAACAGTTCAGTGAGGTGCACTCCGTCAGCGAAAGCCATAACTTCAACGCCATTCCCCTTCCTGGCACTAAGAAGAGGATAAAGGCGCCTTCTGACTCAAGACACCCCTGACACACATCACCCTCCTCCCCGTTCACTTCATAACCAACCACCTACACATAGGGGCCTCAAAGCGTACGCACCAGCAAAAAAAAAAGCAAGCTCAGCGCCAGCTTTGTGAAAACATGCGGGTATATCCGCCTTAGTTGCCGGCCACAAGGAGCCGCCAAAAGATAGAGGCAATCAGCCAAACACGACGTAACCGTGACGCCCGGAAAGACGAAAATGGCGAAGAAAAAAATACACAAACACAAATACTCCGCTTCGAATGCCGGATGCGCGTACCGTCGCTCCAGAAGAGGAAGAGTTATGCGCAGCGTATAACACGCACCACGTGGACAAGCCGGGCTCACGTCTATTTACCTACGCCTAAAACCATGCAATGTGTGAGGCAGCTCCGTGCAAACCTCGCGTCAACCAAATGGAAGGCAACCGCTGCTGTGTGTTCGTCGGCGGCCATCTTTTGTGTACAGGCGGGTTCCCTTGCGAGAGGGAACATTGACTTCGAAACGCTCCTGCTGTTTAGCTTCCATCACACTTCGCCGTCTATGAAACTGCTGGACCCTGTCGGAGCGTGTGGGGTCTCGGCGAGGCGAACGAGTGCCTCGCCACGCCACGCTCATGGAGTGAACGGACACAGCAGACGCGGTCGGTACACCGCACACAACATACATACATTTATTAACTAATTTAGACGACGATATCGTCCGCCGAATGTTACATCAATTTTGATTAACACGCTACCATACAAACAACATAACACAATGACACACTAAACACACAATAACATGATAAACACACACTAACACACCCAACACACTAACACATACCCAAGGCGACGTCGCAAACGCCTGACTTTCCACGTGGGACCCCGGCGCGAAGCCCGCGGTGCCGAGCACCGGGGACCCGCGCTACAGACAACCGTTCGCGGCAGCCGCCACGCGCAGAAGAGACTCGCTCAACGCTCGCCTGCCACCAAGGCCCGCCTTCCGCCAGGGGTCACTGCCGGCGCTACCACTCTACCAACAGTGGTACTCAAAGCGAACACAACGCCATCTATCGCCCGGCGGTGGTCACCACCGAATAAAGCCTTGGGATGAGACACGTGCGCCGCGCGGCGCAGACAACTTTACAGGGGGGGGGGGGGGTGTCAGCACCCCCACAAGCCAAAGTTGCGTTCTGATACAGAAACATTTGAACGTAAACTTGACGGAGGACTCTTGCTCAGTACACCCAAGTTGTGCGTCCCCTTCCAAAATAGGTGAGACGGTATGGTTCCAGACTTTCTGAAAGAATTCAAGCATGTAGTACCGAAGCAGCAGTCTTGAAGCATCCACTTGGCGGATAAGACTCGAAATGGTGCGAGCTAGGTCTCGCTCGTACAGTCCGGTACATTATGAAGCGGAACGCTAGCCTTGCGCTGATGAGACGAGAGTTCCTCAAGCTCATCGAGTTCAGTGTTGAAACTTCAAGTTTCGATATCCACGCCGCTATAACCGGGCTTATTAAATCCCATGTGACCAATGACAGCTCCGCCCATTGTGAAAGGGAACTCTCGTCTACTGATTGGGTTAGAGTTTGTCTAGAATTTGTTCAAACGTCAGTTTCCTTCTCTGTGGAGCAATAAAGATGGGTTCATTGATAAAAGTACAGGACAATAAACAGCCCTGTACATTGTCACCTGGAACGCTGACTTTGCATTGATCCGGCAGTAGGACTTATGTTTACATTAAAACGTATGCCTAAAGAACTACAGATCAAATTCTAAAGACCTACAGCTCTATAGCATAATGTTTAAGTGAAAACTTATGTCCTTTCGAAAACAAAACTGTTATCACGTGGTTACAGTAAGTCATACCTTTATTTTTAAAAATTTCCCCAACTCCCCGAAAAGAAAGATGAGGAAATGCGAATGTATTTCTTGCGCCGAGAGAGGGTACCATTGCCGTCAGACATTCGCCTTCGCCGACTTCTGTCATCGCCTTGAGAGACGCCCAGCCAGCGAACGGTCGAGAGTGAGGAGCGAGTGAGCGGGAGAGTGGGGTGCCAGCGTTCTCGGCTCGGCGTTGGCGTTTCACAGCGGCGTCTCGAGCACACATTTCCCGATGTCCTTGAGAGGCGCCCAGCCAGTGAACGGTCGACAGTCAGGTGCGAGCAGACGGGAGAGTAAGCGCAGGGAGAAGAGAGAGCGAACGGCGAGAGGTGGTGGTAGTGGTTGAAAGAGGAAGAAGGCGTCTAATTTCTGCAGCCCGGTAGGAAGCACGGCGCAGAGCACTGCAGCTACCCTCTCCTACACTCTCTGCACCACGTGCTCCGATTGCTAGGGGAGAGGTTAAGCTCGCGCGCCCACAGCTGTTCCTATGGGAGAGCGAGTGAAAGCGGAGAGATAACACCTACCGGTGTGCGGACACCGCCGAGGACAACGTCGGATGCCTGACATAGCCCTACTAAGAAATGCATTCGCATTTAAAAGAACACTTTCCTTGGCGTCGCAGAGCAAGGGTTACTCAAGAATTCATTCTATATTGGTGTTTTAGAAACTGCGTATGCGGTATTACTATTGAAGTACACGCATGTTTCTCGACGCAGTCCTGCATATTATGCTATGGCGTAATTTACCTGGCACTCATGTAGCACCTTACTTTCCAATGCGTCCACTCAAAGCGTCGTGGTCCCATTGTCTGATGATGTCAGTGTGCTGTTCAATATTCAGCGTGGTGCTACGTACAGCCCGGCCAATTATAACAAAGAGCGCCTTCGGCTCACGCATACTGTGCCTCAAGATCATCTTCAATATTTGCTGTCTTACTCCTTGAAGAAGTTGTGGCCTTAGGTAATGCGACTATTCTCATGCACAGTCCTGTTCATTGTAAAGTCGAACACTTACCCAAAGTCAATGCAGTTACTGTCAATCCAGCCTGGGGTCCAGTATTTGTCCTTTACAGCCTGCGAAAGCATGCAGAGTCACAGTTAGTAAATTATCCCAGGGGCTACGTAAATTATTGTACATAGTGAAATAGAACACGCCACAGTCACAATGTAATAAATGCCTTGACTAGAAATGCAATTCTTAGAAAATAAGTACTCGGGATGAACATAACAACATAACGGACCCTTCCTCTGGTTGCTGCCATATAGACGGCTGCTTTTAACGCGACAGCGTTAAGCAGCTCGTTTCGCCTAAATTCCGGTGTCAGCGTCTTTGGTTGTGAGCGAAAAATCGTCGTCTTGTCCGTGACCAAAACACAGAGAAAGATGCCAATAACACGAATAATAACAATCTTCGGTTCGAAGTGAGACTCGAACCCAGGCCGTCAGCGTGGCACGCACATGTTCAACCAGAGCCACGCCATCTCTTGAAAGTGCTTCGAAATTGCTTATTTGCATAAAGGAACTCCGCTCTGGTGACCTCATATGGCGAGGTGGTCACGTGATGACAGCTTTTTTTTCTCTTTTTTTTGCGTCTCCTGAATCCTTCCGCCGTGGTGGGCCGCTTAGCAGGCCTGCGCAACGTTGGTAGGGCAAGGCGGGAGACATAAGGGAGACATAAGGCCCGGTAGGCGAAAGCTCTGCCGGACTACCAATAAATCTGTTGCAAAACAAAACTCTCTCCTGTTCACGCCGGCTGACGGTTCAAAATTTCTGTATTCGGTGTTCAAAGAGTAAGCGTGAATTTACGCACCCACCCTGTTTGTCATTTCCTACGTATCATCTGCAACTTTTTTTTTCGCCACATTAATTTAAAAGCCATTTGCAGCGTCCCAAGTTTTGTGCATCTGAATGATTTTGGTGTTATAAGTACAAATGTTTATCCTAATATATATTACGATATAAAAGTCAGCGCCAGCGCAACTGAGACAAACTTACGAGATGACAAGCAGCGAAAATCAGGTATCCACTGCGTCGTAGAAGTACCAGTTTCTCACTACCAGCCCCCCGATTTACCGTTTCACATAATAAACACACAGTCGAAGTCGTGTTTTTTAGCGGGGTGGCTCAGTGCTCTCCCATAGTTCAGTACGAAGTGTTCGAAATCGTTAAACATTTTCTCTGAACACATGAAGTGTGAGCGTCTCCTTAGTTTTGCTATCGTTTTGCCGTCGATTAGGATAAGTTTTGGCCAGACGCGCTTATTAAATAAAATTGGAGGACCCTTAAGCTTCGTATTCGCCCCTAGTGCACCCTTCAACCACTAAGTGCATCCTTACTCATATGTTTTGTTACATACACACGCACGCACACAGTATATTGGACCAGCGCGCGCTATTATCGCCGAATGGGCTCGTTTTCGTCGTGACACCTGTCTAACAAAATCGTTAAAGGGGCCCTAAAACACGTTTTCAAGTAACCGTGGAATGAATTCACTAGAAGAGCTTATTGCCTCACGAATTCAACGCCGCAAACATTTTCAGAATCCGTCCTGTGCGAGTGGAGTTACAAAGGTTTGTCGTATGCTGCAATTGCATAATCTCTTCTCTCGTCCCGACGAAAGCGCTGGACGTTAAGCAGGGAGGGGTGGCAGGGCAAAGAAACTACCACGCCTTGTGACCTTGAGCACTTTTTTTTCTTCGAATGCGCGGCTTTGTCAGTGTGAACGCACGTACGCATGGATCCCACGGCTATCTCTGTAACTTGATTTTTTGGTCACCGACGTACGGACGATTTTTCGCTCACAACCAACGGGGCCGACGCCGGCGGCGGGTTTTCTGCGACACGACCTCTTTAACGCTCTCGTGTTAAAAAAACGCTATGCGATATCCCGCCCTGGCATGAGACGCTAGATCTATGCGCAACGGTGAGTGCATGACGTTTCACTAAGGCTGGCAAATAGAACGTGCTAAGCGCTAACGTCACCGCAAACCAGGAGACCTAGCAGCCTTCATCCTCTCTGTACAACAAAGGAGCTGCCTGAGTGCTTTGTACCGCACCCCACTACCCACGGTGCGCGAAGAACGGCACTGAAACTGTAGAAAAGGATCCGCAGACAGGTCGCTAGGTAACGCTATCTAATCCGAAGCCTGTGCTTCCCATCATTCTCATGGTGGTACAACGATCGCAGCGCCAGCTCTATCTAGGTTATTGTACGAAAATGTACGGGACTAACCAATAATGAACCAAGCAAAAACTGCTTTATCAAGTTTTTTTTTTTGCGTGGTCCTCCCGGCAACCTTGTTGCAGAATCAAAGTCAACTGAAATGAATTTCACCAGACTGGCAGGCCTGTATATAAAGCACGGACCGTCTACTACGTCAGTGATGCCGAGGCTGGACTTTTTCTTCTCTCAGCCTTTCTCCTCGCCCAGCGCAGGGTAGCAAACCGTGCTCAGAACTGCATGGTTGACTTCTTTGATTTTCTCTCTAATTACTTGATAGCTGAGGCATCTCGTTCGCAGAGCGGCCTCCGACGAGCAATACCGCAGAACGAATTACGTTTGTGAAATCCAGTTCGTGCACGCGAACTACGACATGAAATCAAAAGGACAACGCACGCACTCTAAAAGCACAATTGTTTATTCTTTAGCAAGTCGCAGTTAACGCGCACAGACGACGTTGGGTCCCACGACGTTCAACAAACCACGCCAAAGTCGTCGAAGACGATGTCCTGTCGAACAGACCAGATTCATTGGCGTAAGACAACACGAAGATGAAAGCCATCTCCTACTTTTTTCTTCTCAGTCGATTTATCGATCTTTGGTAGCTTTCTGGCCGTAACGTGGTTCTGCTCGGCCTCCAACATCGCAGGCATGGCAAGCTTGCCGCAGCTCACCTGGTTTTCCATTGGCTTCGTGATCGGTCCCATTTGACCAAGAAACGTTGTGATGTGATGACATCATTGCGTGACGTTTCAGTTAGCCAACCTCGCATTTACGTCACACATTGCGGGTATCTGTGACGTCATGACGACGTCATCGCGTTTTTGTTTTGCGTCACTTGCGCAGAGGGTCGAATTTTCGCGTCCGATGAGACGTTTAAACCTTTCGCCCTGATAGACGCTCGTATTACGAGATCTGCGCGAACCGAGCACTGTATCCTATAGCAGATCCGTTTCTGCGTACCGGAGGAACCATCTTCTCGGCAGACCACTTCGTACCTTTCACGATGCCATACCGGCTTCGTTTGTTTTGTTTACTTGTATCCACGATGCAATGCGTCCGGCCACTCCGAAGTGGTGTTTCCGCCTCGCTGACCACTGGTCAGGAGGAAAAATCGAAGAAAAAAACAACGACGTGAAC
This sequence comes from Rhipicephalus annulatus, assembly GCA_013436015.1. Taxonomy (NCBI): domain Eukaryota; kingdom Metazoa; phylum Arthropoda; class Arachnida; order Ixodida; family Ixodidae; genus Rhipicephalus; species Rhipicephalus annulatus. The sequence continues at coordinate 107,565 of WOVY01012701.1, forward strand.
GGCCTCGACGTCCATCCAAGGGCAAGACGGAATTCCTCCATCTCTCTCTCGCTCTCTCTTTCTCTCTCTTTCTTTCTTTCTTTCTTTCTTTCAGACGTTTGTACACACACACACGCTCGCATATTCGGCATAGGAGTGCATGCGGCAGCCTGACAAAGGAAGTTCGTTTTTTTGTCTGAGCCAACAATGACCACACCGCCGAGCACGTGTGCGCACGTCCTTTCCCAGCATGCCTCTCTCCCTTCACACACTGGCTGCTGCGGGTTGAGGTTATTGGGCGTGCGTGCCCAAAGTGACGGCGCGCGTATACACAGAGACGGATTATACACGAGCGGTGACAGTCGGACCTCTGGTGGAAGAGAAAGACGAACCTTGTGCGTGAATACGCGTCACGGGTGGGCCAAGGACGTTTCGGCTGCTTGAGAGCAAAAACAGTGTGCGCGGTTTGCGGGGTTTGGGTCATTGGGGCGCACGGCGATCAAAACGAAGACAAAAGAAAAATGCCTGCGCGGTCGTGCCAAACTTCGATGATCCTTTGAATGTTGATCGTGATGATGATGATGACGACTAGGATAATTATCGAATCGATCGATTTTTCGAGAGTCGACCGGTCGCAGATAAGTGAATGATAAATCGGTGACCTATAATAGGTCGTCAGCTGACATCGATAAAGCGAGGACTTGACACCCCGGATATCTGCTTCATCGAGCTATCTACATCAATATAATTATGAGTTGATCGGTCACAGATGAGAAATTGTTATGCTCGTAAGTCACAAGTCTACGATGGTAAGGCGAGGACGTCTGCTTCGTCGCGTTATCTTGGTCATTCTACTTACGAGTCGATGGGCCACATGTAAGTGACACTTAAAAAGGTGGAAACTGGAATAAATTATAAACTATATTATAAAGTACGAAAAACTGATAAACAGATAGATAAACTGGTTGAAACTGATAAGTCATAAGTTGGCGATGATAAGATGAGGGAGGAACTCCCATATCTGCTTCGCTGTGCTGTCATCTACGGCGCCTGAAATATTAATAATGCCTACACTGATTATTGCAAGTGGAATAATAATCAACCGGTCGATCGATCAACTGACGAGTCTATACGACCGTGCACACGCTTCTACAAACTGAAATCAGCCATGAGCATGCGTTAACCACCGTAGATGAATGTCATAAAAAATTAGGTTGCAACTGGGAGAATCGAATTACTCTTGTTCTCGTCTTGTGTACATCTCTTCCTTGTCCGAGTTTTTTGACCCAGCCATGTATTATGTTCCGAAGGTTGTAGTTCTCCACTGATGTATTGATTGATTGATTGATTGATTTACTTGACAAAACATCATAAAAACTTCGACAGCTCGCGCTACGTCACACAACGCTGGGCCACAGCCAGGCCTGTAGCCAGTGGAGAGGGTGGGGCCCGGACCCCACGCCCCGATCCTGATAAAGGGAGTTGTGTTACCGAAAATTCGTAATGAGCTTTTGGGCAACGAGCAGATACTGGATTGGCTAGGCTCTTACCCTCTTACCTCTCTCTTTCCCAAATCCTGCTGTACTATACTGTACATGGCCGCAAGTGCTATCTTTTTTCAATGCTTTTTAGTCTATAGATTTCCAACTCTTCCTCTCTGCAGTCGTTCTGTCGCCTGCTATCTTTTACTCGCGTCAATCTTTTTTTTCTTGCTATCAAGTCATCTTTCTTTCCGTCTCTTTTCCCTCCTCTCTCTTTCTCTGTACTCAGTCTTCCATCCCCTTTTTCCTCTTCCTAACCCCTGCATCCACTCCCCACTCTCTTCGATACTATACTATACAAGGCTATGCTACGCCAAGCTATTCCCTTCCGATACTATACTATACAAGGCTTTGCTACGCCAAGCTACTCCCTTCCTATACTATACAAGGCTATACTACACCATGCTAGCATAGTCTGGACAGCCGAGTTGTTACCGGCGCTCGCCTTCGGATCGTAGGCACGCGGCTTCGCGAGTAACGCCTCGCCAAGAACTTCTTTCGCGAAGAATTTCCCCCTCTCTCTCTCTTCCCCTTTTCTCTCGCTGTACTCGTTGGCTCGCCCATCAGAGTTATTGCATTCCACGCCGAGACACATCGGCCACGTCTCGTGGGGGCGAAGCTGAAGAGCAAGGCCATGAATATTGGGACGAAGACAGCACGTGCCGGTCGATGACGATCATTTTCAATGTATGTGACGACACAACGGCAGACATCGGCCGCGACAGCTCTGCCGTAAAGTTCAGAGGGGCGTCATAAAATAGCTTTCAAGATCCCTGTTAGCCACGTGGGTCGTTGTTCCACGAATGCCCATAATTCGATACGCAAGCCGGTTTTACATTTAGGATGACTGCCATTTGTGCGTGTTGGTAAAGGTTCATGATGAGAAAAGCGCACAAAAATACGCGCACTCAGAGAGGACACAGACAAGCGCTTTCTGTGCTTGCCTGTGTCTACTTTTAGGTTTTACTTCTCAGTTCTTTCTTTCCTTCTTCTTCTTCTTCTTCTTCTTCTTCTTCTTCTTCTTCTTCTTCTTCTTCTTCTTCTTCTTCTTCTTCTTCTTCTTCTTCTTCTTCTTCTTCTTCTTCTTCTTCTCTTCTTCTTCTTCTTCTTCTTGTTGTTGTTGTTGTTCTTGTTCTTCTTCTTCTTGTTCTCTCTTGTTCTTCTTCTTCTTCTTCTTTTGCGCTCGGGGACCATTGAAATGCGCAAGCTCGAAATTGGTTTCTGCGTGGTCTCGAGGTCCCGTACATTCTTCATTTACCACAAGGAATCACTGAAAACAAAAATTACTAAACGAAGCACAAGGAAAGGTCGTACCGGCTCGCCAAACCCATAAAGTTCCGGAGTTCGTCAACTATCGAGTAATCGCCCGAGCCACTTCGCAATACACAGCTTCAACAAACACTGGGGTGGTCAGTGGTACGTGCATCCGTCCAGCCGGCTCTGCAGATTGCAGCGCACGTCTTTCCTTCGATCCACTAAGCCTGCGTTTCAGGTCAGACGCCTTCTACCTCCTCGCTATACATCTCTGAGAAGAGAAAGAAATAAAAACACACATTGATGTGTGTAGTAAAAAAAAACACCCGTCGGCATTCGTACAAGAATGCTCGGCCGGTGCGATATCTCTGTCTTCATCCGGGGCGGTGGAAGGCTATCCACGTCATCGCCGGGCGAGTCCTTCTAAACTACCCCTTTTCGCGTCTTTCAGGCGTGTCCTTCTTCTTCAAACGATCGACTGTCTGCGCGCGCCGGTGTGCCATTATTATCGACCCCCCCACCCCCATCTGCTCGGCCCGTCAACGCCGAATTTGTGCCGTCTCGCGAACTGTATTGGTTATATACGATAGAGAAGAGAAAGACAGGTACAGCTGCAGCAGCTTGATATAACTGGAGGTATTCGTGCCAGTGTACGGCAGGACAAAAACATCGAAAGATTCGATGAGCAATCGTGTCGATCGATACTAGATTGTTTGTTTCATAGTTTAGCGGATTCTAGTTAAACTATAGTGGCCGTGAGAGACGGATTTCAGGATGCACTATAGACGCCGCGAAGAATGGCCGGCGTAATATCAAGAGATAGAAATGCGGCAGAGTGGTTCAGTCCGTCACGGTGGATCAGGTGGCTGGTCCGGGTTGGTTGTAGAAAAAGGTAAAGCGTGCCAATGCGGGTACTATATAATATAGTAACCAGGGTGAAACGTCCCAAAAACCGCAACATGATTGTGAGAGTGAAACACCTTGTAGTAAAGGGCTCCGGAAATTTTAACCGTGTCATTAGCCGGGAGGCGTATAGGATCTCCCCTGCATCTTCTCTGGACCAAAATAAAGTTTTAATCATTATCATCATCATCTGGTTTTTTTAACGTGCACTGGCGTCACACAGTACACGGGCCTCCGCCATTTTGCCTCCATCGAAATGGCGACCACCGGGGTCGAACCTGCTACCTCTGGGCGCAGGAGAACAAGACTGCACAATAACGCCGCCATTTATCTCGCTCTATTTTTCTTCCCTCTCGACGCGAGAATGCAGTCCACGTTTCGCATGCCTTACCAACCGTTCATAATGACACGTTTCTCGCGTCTTTTATTTTATTCGTCCAAGCAAGCAAGCGTGTCGCTACAAAACGAAATGGCGATGTAATAGAGTCATATATACAGTCATACATAGCCATGATTCACAGTCCTCGCGAGAAATCACCTCGTCTCCGGCAAGTACCAGTTGCATGACGGCTGCCGATTGTTAGACGACTGCTTTCGAATCTCCGGTCGTTGGCGTTGAGTATCTCACGCTGTGAGTGCGCGCTGCCGGATCCATGGAGCCGAAAACGTTTATTTTTCTTGTCTCTGGTAATTTTCGTGATTGTTAGAAGTGGCGCCTTTTTTTCGTCCGCCGTCGTCCTCTACTCTGCGCCTCCTGTTTAGAATCGCGCAATACCGATGCGTCCGGTTGTTCACTCTGACAAGGTAGTTTCCGTCCTTCAGGGTGACTCAGGACCGACGAGCCATTGCCACACTCTACGCAGGTGCACAAGGATGCCTCAACAACTAAATTCGCCTGCCTTTTTGCGCGTGGAATGTGTCAAACGCTATCATCGTCATCGCCTGAACCGGGTATACGCAAACACCTTTGCTCGAAAGGTTTCGTCACCGAACTCCGTTTGTGAGTGCGAACCAAGGAGGATGAAAGTAGAATGGCTGTAGTGGAAGCACCCGCAATGCCTTGCCAGCAGAAGTGAAGCCACTGCCAAGATGGCGGAAACACGTTCTTTTATGATAGTGCCCACTTAAAGATCAAGTGGCTTTGATATTTTATGTGAATGCTACGTTATGTAGTTCTGTATTAAAAGATAGTTGTTCCCGACGACATAACATGCAGAAACGAGTATGGATAACCGAATCTTCGAAGAACTTTGCCTCCGATTAGAAACTCACTAAGGAAAACTAGTAACTCTAAGACGCACTTGGAGCACTATGTGACCCGAAAAAGTCCCCACATTAAACTCGTTAGGCGTGCGAGGGAAACGCTTCGTGTTTAATCGCTGAACGGCGATACTTTATCATGCCCCTAGTAAGATGGCCGCCACAACCGCCATCTTGCCAGAGGAACGGCTTCACTTCTGCGCAATCATTTACCACTCCCAGAGCAATTTTTTTTAAATCCTCCTTGGTGCGAACTCACTTGATACAATGTGAATCGGGCTGTTCTAGACTTTATAAAAAGCACTGGACTAGAAAATAGACTGTAGGGTACTATGCTAAGTGGCTACTGTACATACGCACCACCTCTTCTTGTCCCCATGATCACCCTTCATCCCTATTTCCTTCCCCCTTCCCTTATCCCCTGTGTAGAGTAGCAGGCTAGAGCGAACTAGCTCAGGACGACCTCTCTGCCTTCTAATAAATTCTGACTACTACTACGGGATATTCTTGGGCCACGGTTTCTTGCGCTCAGCATCGAGGACACCATTTTCCGGAAGCCGTGTTTTCGGGTAAAACGAATCTCTAATGGTGCAAACTATAGCATGCAAGTTAATAATAATAAAAAATATATTATCTGGAGTTTCACGTCCCAGAACCACGATATGATTATGAGAGACGCTGTGTAGTGGAGGGCTCCGGAGATTTTCGTCATCTGGTGTTCTTAAGCGTGCACTGCATCGCACAGTACATGTGCACGGGCCTCTACTATTTTGCTTCCATCGAAATGTGACCGCCGCGACTGTAATCGAACTCGCGACCCTCGAGTCGGCAGCCGAGAACCCTAAAGCCACTGTTCCACCGAGGTGGACAACGTACAAATTGGGGCGTAAAACTACAATCAATGTGAAATGCACAGTATAGTGCGTTAAGGTCGCGTTATTTTGTCTGAATCTTGCACGGGCGCGGCCAGAAACATTTTCTCACCGAGTGTCTGTTTCTCCTCTCCCCTTATGTATGTTTGTGCTTGTACTTGCATGTATGTCCGTGCTTTACTTGCACGTATGTGTGTGCATATAGATATACATGTAGCCCCGCCGTGGTGGTCTAGTAGCTAAGTATACTCGGCTGCTGACCAGCAGGTCAGCGGGTTCGAATCCCGGCTGCAGCGGCTACATTTCAGATGGAAGGCGGAAATAGTGTGGGCCCGTGTGCTTCAGATTTGGGCGCACGTTGACAGAACCCGGCCAGTGGTCGAAATTTCCGGAGCCCCCCTACTACGGCGTCTCTCATAATGATATGATGGTTTTGGGACGCTAAACCTTACATATCATCATAGATACAGATGTACGAAATGTAGGAACTGCGGCGCAGGGGAAGGGTGAAGCACTCGCCCAAGACAATACCACCAGCTATGTACGCCAATGAATGACGCGATGCCGACGTCGTATAGGGTGATGCCAACACGTGATGATGACTGCCATATCATCCGCGTTGACGCAGACGGTCGCTTTTTGTGTTTGATGAAGGCATCTGAGACATCTGCGTTAATAACAAGCAACAGTTCTGAAACGTGTCACGCTAATGTCTTTTTCTTTCTTTCTTTTTTTTTTGTTCCTGGCGCAGGTGGTGAAAGGCATCCGAAAGCCGTCCTACGCGAAGCCCTACCGGAAACAGTCGCTCTACCAGACGTCCAAGATGATCTTCCTGCCGCTCAAGTTCTTGGCCAATGGCAAGCCCCGCCGACGCGTCGTCATCAAGACCCCGCCCCACTACTTCCGGATATAACAGATCACGATCCAAGCACGAAAAGAAAAAAAAGAAGAAGAAAGGAAAAAAGACATCGACGATGCGGCAACGCGCGTCACTAGTGATTTCCGCCCTGAGCGTCTCGGACTCACCCGTGCACGTCGTGACGTGAACAACTGGACTGGTTCACTGCCAGGTGGCCCTTCATGACGTCATCATCGGGCCCTCGGTAGCGACACGATCGGACCGCAGTGAAAACATATTTGCAGTGCGAGCATGTGCGTGTGCGTGTGTTATCTTTCATTTTGTTGATGCTTTATGAGTGAAAGTGTGTTTTTTCCCTCACACCCGGAAAAGCGAATGTCTCTAGATAAAAAAAAAGGCGAATCGGCTCGTGCCGTGATATGACGTCATCGACCCGGCGCTGACGTAGATAATGCGCCGGCGATGGTGGCGCCACCTGGGCGACTTGATCGTCTACGGAAGCGTGCGTGTGCGGTCGTGCTGCACACGAAAAAGTGACGTCACGGGCTTCCGTTGTTGGAACGGTGGGACTCGGAAACACCACAGACCTCAAGAAAGACGTTGAAAGCTGCATTAACATTTAATTACGATAACATCATTCTAATCAAACGATGGGATGAGAGTTAGACAAACAGCAATAACTGAACAAGTCAGAGCCAGTACGAATATTGAGCTTTTTTTTTCCAAATTAAGCCGTTCGATATCATTTGTCAAATCAGAGAGCTTCTTCGCTTACACTGTTCGGCATCATGCATCATATCTGTCCATGCAACAACGCCCTCTGGCAACTTGTACTGCCATTTGAGCATCGGTGCGCTTTAATGTGGTTTGTGGAGGTTTCTTGCTCGCAACAGGGTTAGCAATTTACGCACTCCGAAGGCTACAGATTGCCTCACTCAGCGGTGCACTCAGCTATAGATAAATGATTATGAATTACCTAAACTTGTTTTTTATTTATAGAGCATTCTCTATTTGCATTCAGTGTCGTCATGCACTGACGTAGAGCACATTATTTCCCGTGTATTTGCTGTTTTTTGTTCCTTGCAATCCACCATACTGACTTTTCTGCTTGGCCCGTTCATGAAAACCGACCCACTCGATTTTGACTGTGTCGAGAACATATTTCCATTTGGTAAATACATCAAGTATCACAACTCCTGCACTGCGTTCCGCTGAAGATACATAGTTTCTTCACCACACAGTGCATTCGATTTGAGCCGGGTGTTCCATATCATCGTCAATTTGCCCTTGTTGAGCCAGCTGTAGCAAGATGCCCCATGATATCTTTATGTAATCAAATGCTACCACCGAAACAATCTTACTTGAGCTTTATCTGTAGAAAAAGAATTAATAGGAAGCTAATCTATACGTGGGTAAAATAGTAATGCTTGCATCAGCTGCAAATGCGTTCTTGTCCTAAGTAGCAGACGACAGGCGCCCCGAGCGGCGTGTCGCATAAATCATACATGACGTCAACCTAACACTAAACAATTGTAACACGAACAAAAAAAATGCTTCAACAACAATCATCCGTCCCCAGGCAAGCCGTATTTCGGTTAAAACTTGCCTCAGCATGACACCAGTATAATCACGAAGTGTTGCCTAGTTTAAATAGTAACGCTAACATAAAAAACAAACAAAAAAATTAAAGGTGTTACGAAGGCTTCGATTGTCAATCTTCATGAATGTACTAGCGACCGGTGACTCATAATCCAATGGTTGTGCAAATGCTACGAATGTTGTGGAGTCGTTGCGTATATAGTTGAGGGTTCGAGGATTGTTTAGACTACCACGGATTATAGGTACATCAACATCCTCTCAGTGTATATAAATGTGACTTCAGGGGAATCATAGTGGTGTTTTCTTGGCATTCAAAGACGCATAGAAACGCTTGCGTCTCAAGCGGAGATACGTGAAAGAAATGTTATTATGCCTGTGTTTCTCTCAACCAGACACCTTATGTGTAATTGTTCAAAGAATCGTGATCGTGTGATCTTTTTTTTTTTTGCAGTATTCACTTGACTGTGGGCACCGATAATCGTTCGATAGCCACCGTACAGCTCTTGAACAACTGAAATTTATGAGCGCAACTTTCAAATTTAGTAACTCTAGCAGGTATCGAATTGCCCGGTTGAAGTTGTCGAGTATAACTACCAACTCGGTGATATTAGCCCCCGAAAACAATCTTTAAACGAGGCATTGACACCTCACGTAGCTGCATCCCGTGCTACACGAACTAAGGAATGCCTTTTCTGTGAAAAATGGCGCTTAGATTGCCAATCTATTGGACTATTGTTTCGGAGAGCGGCTATTCCGAAACTATTCCCTTTTAGCATTGCAACTAATACTACAAGTGTAAACTTTTCATATTTTCATTGAAACTAAGTGATCTGCGCTGTAAATAAAGAAATCAGAGGCGCAGACTGCATAGTTTAGGTTACTTTCCGCTAGATTATCACCGACGACAGAAAATTTTCCAAACCGATATACGATAAATGTCAACCCTATAGGCACCGTGTATGCATGACTTCACGACGTGACGTGGCACCCTTCGCCATTGTTGCCAAACGTTGGTTTCTGTAAGCTCTATGCTCATGCTTGTGCAAATACATGTCGTTAAATTCGTTAGTCCTCACAGCATCAATCATTCAGTGCCCATTATAATCACACACGCAAAACAACGCTGTTTAGGATTGTGACTGCCGGTAAATTGCGACATGAGCGCACTTACAAACGAGATCATGTTTGTAAGACGGTATTGGTGTAGAAATTCTCGCCAATTTATAGCATCAGATTCCCGAGTACTCATTTAGGTTCCCAATACTGGCGGTGTAGTGTGGTTACGAAATTATAAAGCTTAGTGATAAATATCTGCATAGATGTGATACTGATCGGTGCATACCGTGCAATGCCCAATGTCCACATAAATGAATTGCTGGAAAAAAGCTATACTGGACTGTCTGACATTTTTTTTTTTACCGAACTGCTTCGTTTTCACTAAACCACCTTGCACATTGCCTCTCGAATTTCTTCAAAGCATGAATCAAATGTGAATTAAAGCTAATTAAAGGTGAATGAAATGCGAATGAAATAGAATCAAGTGCCTTATATATGCATCAGTAGAGAATGTGAGACGTGTGGTAGTGAGCTTGTAATAAAATTGAGAGAATCGAGGGTGTCCTGCCGTTTTTTTTTTTTCATTCATTCAATCTAAAAAAAAAAGAGTGCCTGCTCTGAATTATTCATGCTCGCCTGACTGTGTGGTTGTTTTGCGAATGTTCTCGAATGCTTGCACACCGGGCTGTTAAAATTGACTTTTGCTCGCATGATGTCCCAACTAGAGCACGAATGTCCATTAGTCCGTTAGATATAAATAGTACGTTACGGATATCTAGACATATATGGATACGGATGTCTAATGGACATTTCTGGTTCACTGCGACGTTCTCCACCACTGACGTGTTGGTCTGTAGGAAAGACATTTCGATTGTCCATATTTCTTCTAAGCCTGCCCAAAATAAACAAAACGGACCAAGACACGTGCGAGTTCTTTAAGAAGGAACGCCTGCGAGCAGATTTATTTTTTTTTCAATTTTTTCAGTGACATTACTGACTTCCCGATTTGTTTCCTGCTACTTTCGACAAATGCTTCGATCGCGTTTTGTTCATATCGTATTGAAGTGGCACTGTCCAGTGCGCCAAGTGACGTTTTTTTCTGCGTGTTTGTGATTTTTTTTCTGCCATCGCATTTTTTTTTACCGTTTGTAGACAATTTTTTTCTACGAAATAAAAAAGTTTTCTTTGCACTTTCCCTTGGAGTGTTGGTCATAGCCTTAAAAGCGAAATGGCGGAACTTCCGTTCGCCGTTACATGGGCGGCAAAGTCACGTGCTGTGACTAGTGACGTCATATATGACGTCATGATGGTGCCGGAACATGAAGTCGTGCGTTCAGGCAATAGTGAAACGTGGCAACGTGAAACTATGGGTAACCTCGATAATAAGAACGCAGAGGTACAGCTTGTACTGCATGTGCAGGGCTGCATAACTAGCAGTGAATCCTGCAGATTACTATCATTACCTTAATTAGCGTTATATTTAATTTACCTTAATTAACGAGTACTTGAATCTGTAACTCGTACCGAGCAACGACTAAAGCGCAGACAGACAGCTTGCACTAGATGTGCAATGCTCCATTGACTAGCAGTGGAGCTCGCGGCCAACCTAGCTTATTAGCATGCCCGGCCGCGGTGGTCTATAGTGGCTAAGGTACTCGGCTGCTGACCAACAAGTCGCGGGTTCGTATCCCGGCGGCGGCGGCTGCATTTCCGATAGATGCGGAAACGTTGTAAGCCCGTGTGCTCAGATTTGAGCGCACGCTAAAGAACCCCCAGGTGGTCGAAATTTCCGGAGCCCTCCACTATATATACGGCGTCTCTCATAATCATATGGTGGTTTTGGGACGTTAAAACCCACATATCAATGAATGAATTAGCTTATTAGCATGGCGTTATTTGCACGGCATGAAATACAACTGTTCCAATTATCATGATTTTACCTATCGTGCATTTGTAAATCTGTAACTCCTAAAAATCTTCGACTAAACGCTGCAAAAGTTAGCACTAGACGTGCAAGGCTAGCAGTGGAGCTTGTGGCCAACCTAGCTTATCAGCGTGGCCTTGATTAGCCTGACGTTAGCTAAAATGGTTTTAATTATCATGACAATAACCAGCAAGGCACTAATATATATATAGCAAAAATGTCTTAATGAAAAGACGGATGTGTTAGCCTGGCTACTCGCCTGACATGGTACTGCGTGATTACTGTGATACACTGACAATCGCGCAACATATGTAGCCATACACATACACAGAAATGGCACTGTTCACAAAGTTTTGTTCAGCTCGCAAGAAATTCAGCATAGCTTTGGCGGCGCGTAACGCACTGACGCTGCTTTGCCATGGGCCCAGAATATGTCACGGTTTCAAGTAGTAGCCCCGTTGATAGCGCGAGGCCGCCTTCAAAACACTGTGATGCGCATCGCCTGCCTACACGTGGAACGTGTTTCAGGTCTTCTAGGACGTTATATTGAACCCACAATGGTGAGTTAGTTTAATCATCTTGAGAAGGCATGTTCTCTATCGGATCTCGCGGCTTAATAAGTCACACGATGGTATCGATTTTGCAAAGAGCTAGGCCTATGCTCGTGTCTGGCATCTGTCCAGGGGGATCTCTGGAGCAAGCGTTTGTCGATACGAGTGTCGCCAAGTCTTTTCTCGATAAGGGATATCTCGGCCATTTCTCCCGAGGCGACGTGCCCAGTTTTGGCAGCGTAATCAGCCTTCCGCAGTAGACAGGTATCCACTGCAGGACCATGCGGTGATTGCAGTTCACAGGCATTGTTGCACAGGCGTTTGATGTCCATTACGAGTTGTTCCTGCGTGCATGTGACTTCGGAGACTAATTAGAACGGTAATAATTAGCATGCCTTTCTTTAGCATACTTGCATTGACTAAGCATATTCCGGCAGTGCGAGGTGACGTCGTAGCTAGTCTGAATGTTCTCGTCACGCGATGCACCGACAAGCTCCGCTGTAAAAGTCAATTCGAACATGAGATGCTCTAGTATACGAATACGGAGGCACAGTGATGGCACGCGATTACAGAGACAATGGCCATATGTACAGTCATCCATATTCACGGAAAAAAACATTTGCACAGCTTCGTTGGACGTCGCGTAGGCTCATTAAGCAGCGGATGCACGGTGACATCAGCACACTTTTCCTCCGCTTCCGCCATAAGGCCTTAATTGACCAACGTTCGGCGCGCCCTCTATCATCTCGCACCGCGACACCACGTGTGCTCGAACGCGCGCTACCATTGGCCGACGCCTTTTAAAGGCGCCTCCAATCGCCCTCCTGCTCTCGTACTCTCCACGCCAGCTGTTCTGCTCCCACCGTACAGCTTTGATCTCCTTCTTTTTACCCAGCTTCACTCTCTCAACTTCGCTATCGTCTTTCTTCCAGATTCAACTCTCGTAGTGTTACATCGCGCAAACATGAAGGGGACTAAAAGAAGAGACGATGACACCCAGAGCTACTAGCAAAAGTTCATTTTCTCGAGCAAACAATTTGTGTACACCACAAAGGCGCCACTAGGTGCACCGCAAAGACGCCACCAGACAATCGACTTCTTAGAAGTGAGAGCTCTTTTCTAGATAAGTTGACAAACGGCGTGCTGTAAGCATTCAGGACCTAATCTAACAATGTTTTTTAGCTTCAATAGCTGAATGTAGAAACATTATTACAGCAGGTCCGTTCCTCTCAACCACTTATCTTTACACATGCGGTGTCCCTCTCGCCAGATTTCGCTCTCGCAGTTGGACCATAGAGAAACACATTTATATTTACCTATTGTTAGGCTAGACAGTGCGGACAATCCCCATGGACTTACCTCGCGGTTTTTCTCCAGATCCGCAGTTAATAACGAAGTCCCAAGTCCATAGAACGTCACTAACGCATGCCAGTATATAGAAGCAAACGAACAGTCACATACGATTCCCTTGTCAGCACGTTTTGTAGCAGCTGTGTACTCATACTCCTTTCTCCACGTGTATATTTTTGATTTCGTCAGATATCGGCGCATCAAGGCCACTCACATTTCATGCGTTTCGAAGAAGTACACAATATAAGAGAACGAGGTACTCTACTCGAGGTACTCTAAAGACGCCCCGCTGGCCTCAACCGACGACGTCGACTTCGATGCTTAGAAAAAGTGGTTAGAGAGAGAAGTAACTTTATTGGCACCCGTCAAATAGATGACGGGGTAGAGGAGGAGGAAAAAACCTTTATTGATGCTGGCTGTGCCAGATAGCCCTTATCCCCACCGGGCTGATTGACATCCCTAGTCCGGGACGTCGTTAGTCGAGGCCGCCACCCGAGCCCGCTGGACTAGAGTTCGCTGTTCGTCTAGTGTGGAGCTATTGAGTAGGGTCGTCTCCCAGTCCTCTTTGGTAGGGTTGGGAAATGGGGTTAATTTTGGGTTCATTTGGCAGGCCCAGACCATATGGTAAGTGTCGGCCACTTCCCCACAGTACTGGCATTTTCCTCTTCGTTGAGTAACGATTTAGAGTACTTGGTACTCTACAATCATCATCATCATCATCATCATCAGCCTGACTACGTCCACTGCAGGACAAAGGCCTCTCCCATGTTCCGCCAGTTAACCCGGTCCTGTGCTTGCTGCTGCCAATTTATACCCGCAAATTTCTTAATCTCATCTGCCCACCTACCCTTCTGTCTCCCCCGAACCCGCTTCCCTTCTCTGGGAATCCAGTCAGTTACCCTTAATGACCAGCGGTTATCCGTCTACGCGCTACATGCCCTGCCCATGTCCATTTCTTCTTCTTGATTTCAGCTATGATATCCTTAACCCCCGTTTGTTCCCTAATCCACTCTGCTCTCTTCTTGTCTCTTAAGGTTAAGGTACTCTACAATGGGAGAGCACAAAGCCATCCCGTGGGTCTCGCACGAGTGGGGGGGGGGGGGTTAAAAAGGGGGTAACGATTTAGAGCACAGGGTACTCTACTATGGGAGAGCTTAAAGCCGTCCCCAGAGTGCCACGCCGAATCAGACTTGTAAAACAAGTCGCGTTACCAAGCATATATTTAGAACAAATTTGACTTTCAAGAACCACCGCAGATGCCCAAGTTACACAACTGCTTTGTGTGTATTTGTTTAGAATTTTCCATACATTCTTCTTTTCTCGTTAACTAAACAACAAGAAAATCGTACTGCGCAAAGGCCTTTTAACTGCAATCATCGCATCGTGTAATTTAAACGCCGAATTGTGCAATTATAAGCTCGCAAAGATGCGTACGTCATATAGGAGTGCACAGATGAAATAACCCTCTTTCAGCATGATCAGAAATGCTGTGTATCTGTAGTCGGGTCTCTTGACACGCGAGCCATGCGGCCAGGTATCAACACTTATTTCTCAAAGTACCCTCTCTTATATCAATAAACGATGCCATATACCCAAGTGACTACGCCATAAGCCCAAAGTCGACGAAAATTTTCAGCATCATTTTTCTTTTTTTTTTTTGCCGTCGTATGAAAGGTCAAGCCCTCAAGAGCTTAGATAGTGCACAGATAAGCGCGAGTGCACTCTGAAAAATTAGTTACAGCATTACTTTAAAAGCTAGTTTCGTTTGGTACTGTACCGTGACGTCACGATATGGTGTGAGCTTCTTGTGACGTGCTGGAGCAAGTTACCGTGACGCACGGAGGAAGGAAACAATTGAGGAGGGGCCTTAACGTCACTCGTTGTGAAGCCGGGGTGAAGCCGGAAGTCGGTCATATTGACTGGGCAAATTCTCCTCCACTCTTCCAACACCGTGTTCTCCTCTCTTGTTTACATCCGAGTGTGAAGCAGAAGGCGCGACTCTCTCTCCGGCTTGAAAAGCACGTGGGCTGTTGCAGCGCACGCGTCGATCAGAAACCAACGGAACGGGGCTCAACACGCTAGGCCAGCGCGACACCGTTGGCGAAATCATTTAGTAACGATTCGCCGACAACGAAGCAAGCACAAGAGAACGCGCACTCTATGCATTGACAACAGCGAGTGTGGAGTCGGTGTTTTGACGTCATTAGTTCGCGCACCACACAGACAGCACGATTGGCCAGGCGCCGCATTCTACGGTTGCTCACGCGGCCTACGTGGCGCCCTCTCACCACCGGCGTCAGCATTGTGCAGCCACGGTGACATTGAGCACGGTGCCAATGACCCTTGAACGTGGTTGCTTTAACATGCCGAAGGGCCGAGCATATCAAGCGAAGCAGAAAGGGCGTTCTAACACGCACACGCAAGTTGTTACTGTACGCATATCAAACAAGAAACTACATATATGCGCACACATGATGTCCTCAGCAGAAATGTTTCGTCCATTGTCACAAACAGAAACACCGCGCAACCATTAATGACCTGCAATGCGTTCGTCGTGGTTCCCTTCTCACGGTGCACGAACGCAATTTCGCTGAGCACTCAAATACTTGATCCGCCGCACGGCACACTCATGGTTATACATAATGTTCATGTGACGTCACTTCCGCCGCATTTGCGTATGCTCTCGCTCTCCCGACATACCTGGGTACCTCCGCGACGTGCCTACGCGCCTTTCGTGTCCAAGAAGGACACGAAAGAGACTTGTCCCCGTGTCGTCGTTTTGTTCTCGCGCTATAACTATCGTCATGCCATACCAACTAGCCCAAGCTGCCACACTTCTAAGCCTACGCGCCGCTGTGCTAGCAGTGCATGTGTTGACGGTGGGTGTGCTGCACGCGATGCCGCTCCTCTTGAAGTCTTGTAGCTAACAAGACTCAAGAGGGTTTGTAAACGTTGCCAGGAGTACAATAACCACCAGGAGAACATCGCGTAGCCAACAACTCAGCACAAAGCACGGATATTCGCCGCCACGGGTCAGTACGAGACCTACGGAGGCGCACATGCCACCACCGCTCACTGCTATACCAGCTACACGTCACAACACGTAACAGGACAGAGCGCTGTGTCCTGTCCACCTGCACCTTTCCTGTTTACGTGTTTCGGCTCGCCCTACATAAAGTTTTTTTTTTCGAATGTAATTTTCGATGCCACGATGCCAGACGCGTACGGGCAGATCACGCTGTAAGTTTTCATCATTAGGCCAAATGCAAAAAAAAAAAAATTAAAAATGCATGACACTCGACCGGGAAAGCCAAAAATTGAAAAACAAAACGGCAATAACTCGAAGGTCTGGAACAAGCCATCTCTTGACGAGGATTTCATGTACGCCTCCGCAGCACATCACATTTTGACAAAACAATGGTGGTACTACGAGTTGAGAACCATCTTCACTGCACTACGCTGCGCCATTAGAAGAAGCAAACTTTCCGAGAAACCTTCGAAAACATGGCGTCTATGACGTATAAGCAAGCGAAACCGAAAAGCGAGACGTGATAGAAGTCCAATCAAAGCTTCGGTGATAGTATTGTGTCTATCAAGCCAGCCTATTCACTAAGTAGCCTGTTGGCTAAAACTGTAAATCTGTGATTGCAATCTAGACCTATGACAGCTGGACGTAAGAACAAATCTCGAAGGCCATGTTCTCGTCCGCAGCCAGAGCTGCATCGAGTAATGTTGAACAAGAGCTATAGATTACAGCTGAAGCAGTTTTAATTGCTTTCATCCTCACAAACATGATAAACGAGACACTTTCACAAAGCTATCCATTTATTTTATTTTAAAAAAATACTTTATGAAGGAATTGGGTGGCACGCATGAGCGTAGTTTTCGAGATCTGTTCAGATAATCTTGCAAAAGCGGGCTAGGCCTTTGGCCTTTCCAACTTCAGAATGTCGCAGTCCTTAAATTAAATATTTAACAAATGAAGTTATTCATGTAAATCACGAACGCACGTAGTTGAAAAGCACAAGGACGCGAATTACCAGTATACGGCTTTGCAAGTTACTAACGAGCACAGAGGAAGAAAACGCTCCGTGCTTACGAGGCATTACTTTGTCGGCACAAGTATTATACAAAATTATAGTCTTCGAGATCACCAACGCAAACGTATGGAGGGTAAGCAACATGCTTTTGGATTACAGATGCATCCGGCGCTTTTAACAATCGAAAGCACTGCCTCCGAGACCTGTCTTTGCTGCTTTTAGTACACATAAGCATGACCTTCGAGATTTGCAGCTGTCATGGGAGGTGTTTAAAGCGACAACATATTCACACAGTGCCAATGACACACACTCAGCATATTTAGCATATTGCAGTTTTAGTGATCAAAATTGATGAGCACCCAAGCAATAGAAAAAGATACAATGCTAAACGCAGCGCCAACTAAAACAAATCTGGCCACCCAAAACTTTTTAGTTCTCAAGTTAGTTGTCAACCTAGTGCGTGGCGCTACCGTCGCGACGCCAACAACACGTGGGTGCCGCCGGTAAACCACGAGTCGTTGATCAACATCATTTTTCTCTGTTCGTGACATTTCGCGTTAATTCAGCGCGCTTGGCCCACAACCGTCCGAGAGGGAAAGGCTAGCGATCACCCGCAGATTCGTAACACAAAATGGTGAGTTCTCAAATCACCCACGTTTCGGAGTTGAGCGAACTTCGCGCATGTGATCGCGCAGTCGTAAGCCTACAAGCAGTATATTGCGGCAAGGCACCGATTCACTTGTTAAGTTTTTCCAAACGAAGCTTCAAAAAAAAAAAAACAGTGACGCCTAAACTTGCGCTGTCCGCACTGCACTCGTAGGTCTACATCTTTATCGCGGTTTGCTTCAGCGTGGCTGTCGCGTGCACATTGGCGCCATTCGTGGCGCATTTTGTTTACGTGCGCGTTTTTTTTTTTTTTTTAACCGAAGCATTAACCCACCGTTCGCGACGTAACTGTCCGAGCGAGTCACCTCAACAGAGTTGGCGCGTAATCTAAACGTGACGTGATATCCCGCACTACTCGCAGCGTATGCCCCCGTCTGTATGTCCGAATCTCGCACCTCCGCCAAGTCGCGAGGTTTATAGCCACTTCGCATTAATTTTTCACGTTATTGGGTAGTGACACATTGGTATCTGACCTCTTAAGCTTCAGTTTCCATCTTGTGGAACGCAATGATGCAGGGGCAACGCTTGAACAAATACAGAGTTGCAGTTGGGAGTGCAGCGAATGGCTGTCGTGTTCCGTTTGTATTCAATCTAGCGCCGTCTTTATCTCAATTATGAACCCTAACCAACTTGCCCGTCGATCTGTTATTCCGTAGCGCATGTTAAGGAATTCGGACTGGCCAAATAGACCCGGTGTGCATTGAAGTTAACGCGAAGGCCTCAACGTACGACGTCTGCTTGCGGAAGTCTCTGACGAGCACCGACCTTTGAAGCGTGATACCCGAACGTCATCTTCGTTTTTCTTAAATGTTCGAAATGTTTGTACCCGCAGACCGACGAAGTCAACCCAAAGGCTTACCCGCTGGCCGATCCCGAGCTGACGGCGAAGATCTTGAACATCGTTCAGCAGGCCACAAACTACAAGCAGATGAGGAAAGGCGCCAACGAAGGTAAGTGGTTCGACTCGAGGTTTTATGCAGTCGTCTGGTCATTGGAAGCATTGTTTTTACTCACTTTAAGTTACTAAACTAAGCACGGTTGTCTTGAACCACTAAGACGGTTACGTTAGAGCTGACTTGGAGTGAGGTTACCTTTGTTGATAGTGATGGACACCTCCGATGTTATCGTCGAGTCAAATGTACAATTGACTTGACGATGGCGATTATCGTGTAAATCTCGTTCTCCTGGTATTTTTAAACTCCATACTAAACGAAATGTCCGAGCTTGCCGAATTTTCCCGAGTATTTCCAGAAAATGTGCTTTCATATCAGGAGTATTTGTCAGCTGTGCTTGTTCGGGTTCCAGTGTCGAGTATTTTGCCGCATTTAAGCAATGTACATCATGTGTGCAGGTGTACAACCAGACTGGCTAGTGGAAACCTACTATGCAACAGTAACTTATTTTCAATAGTACTTCTCAAAAAAAAAAATTGATCTTGCATTCAACATTGTAATAGTTCTAGAGCAACACTGTCTTGCAAGTGTTTTTGTCAATTTCCACGGACAGTTTCCAAGACTTAATTCTATGTTTTCCCTCTGCTCTAACACAAGTTTTTGTCTGCACACATCTAGCAGTTCAACAGTGATAGACAACATGAAAAAACAGTGTGTTCATTTGAAACACCACGTCCTGAGTTTACAAAAGTCCTTATCTGTGCTTATTTTTCAGCCACAAAGGCTCTGAACCGAGGGCTCGCCGAAATCATCGTCATGGCTGCCGACGCGACGCCCCTGGAAATCGTCTTACACCTGCCACTTCTATGCGAAGACAAGGTGAGCTTTACATTGCGGCATGTTGTAATTCATCACCTGGCAGCCACAAAAGGTCCCTTCTCTTTTGGCGTCTTTCAAAAGTGCCGTGTGCAACATTTTAAGAGTTTTGTTTGCAAGCGAGACGTTGCACTCGTGCAAACTGGGAGTGAAAGTGCAACGACGGTTTGAGCTATGTCGTACATCTGAAACAATCTTGTCGTGCACACTAGCAGCATTTAGTAATTCCAGCTCGAGGCATTCCGATTGGTTGGCCACTATATGATTTGCGAGTTGTTGCGTTTGCACTTCCCGAAATTGGCCCATTAGGGGATTACATCATTGTGGAAGGCTCTGGAAATTTGATCACCAAGGGTTACTCAACATTATCCAAATCTAAGCACATAGGCTACAGGCATTTTGCAGCCATAAAAATGCAACTGCCACGGCTGAGATTCGATGGCGCGACTGTTGGGTGAAGCACCTTGACTGTTATACCACTGCACTGGATGGTGGTGGGATTTGGCAGCATGCATTAGACGCAAACGTAGCTTGTATTAGCTTGGCACATGTAAGGAATAAGACATAGACCATACCTTTGTGTCGTCTGTATTTTAGGTGTGCTGCGCTAATAACGCTACGCCAACTTGCTCCAAAACGCAGGCCCCAGAGTGCTCGCATTTGTTTTACGCAAGAAGAGCTGAATAGTATCCGACAAAGGTGTTGTTGCAGTACCCTGGACCAGCACTTCTTCGTAATGTTACAGGAAGATAAGCCGAATTGACATCTTTAAACAATAATAATAATAATGAAGTGCACTCGCTCCAAAACGAAGACCCACAGCGTTCGCATTTGTTTTGCGCTACAAGAGCTGAATAGTATATGACGAAGGTGTTGTTGCAGTACCCTGAACCAGCACTTCTTCGCAACGTTACAGAAAGAAAAGCCGAATTGAGATCTTTAAAAAAATAATAATAATGAAGTGCAGGCTTGCACCAAGATGGGTGCAATTAGTATTCTTTGCTCACTCGCCTTTTATTAGTGTTGCCACTCTAACTGCAGTGCCTGTTTTCTTGTTCCAGAATGTGCCGTATGTGTTTGTGAGGTCCAAGCATGGTGAGTAATACTGCGATTCTATTTAGCTTTTGCACCGCAATGACTGGGCGTCTTCGATTTGCATGTACCGCCCGAACTAGTGTACGAGCAGTAGCAATGACCCCGAACCACACTGTTTGTTTCGACAAAGGCACGGGGCAACCGCACAAATTTTTTTGCACGTCCCCCAGTTGCAGTGCCGATTCGGTGCAAAACTGTGGGTACAAAGGGGGCAGACGATGCAGCGTGTAGACACGGTCGCAGTTTTAACACCACTTGCACAGCATCAGCTGTGCCTGCCAAACGCAGGGTGCATTCGCGACCCGGAGATCATCCTTCGTGTGGTTCACGAGCTCTCTAGTTTGCTCGTTTTCATGAAGTATGTTACGCCTAATCGAACGTAGTCATGCGTACACCAAGAAGCTCAACTCTTTGTCGTGAACTGATTCAATGCAATACAGGCAAATCGAAGAAACCCTTTCTATAGTATATTGATAGTCTATCTAGTGAGACAGTATTAATGCAAACGCAGTCCACAGTTACCAGCGATTGTTGAAACAACTTGAGAGGGCAAAGGCACCCTTCAAATGGTGCTGTAAGTGGTGCTTGGGAACTGCAAAAAGAATTTAAAGTGCGTTTCCCAGTGAATTTAAATTCACTGGGAAACTGATGTCAAGGGCATAGATTATTGATATATTCCTATATCGTTGATTCTATACAGAATGAAATGTTTTGTTTAGCATCAACCACATCGACTCAATTCTTCTGCTGCTGTATGATAAGCTCCAATGTGTAGCCACGACAGCTCAGATTCCATGGAGGTGGCAGGCACGCACGCTCCTTTGTTGTGGTGTCAGGAGTGCATTAAGAAGCCCCAAGTTGTAGGTTTGGAGATGAAGAGCGCTGAAAGCTATAGTACTCCTTCATTGTTCGGGGTTCTGTGATTTTGAATATAAGTGAGGTTTCACATATGTGCTACGGTATTACTTACGACAAAAGCAATGAGTCATCCATCGTTTAGAGTCGTGTGGTTAACTGCAATGCTCTAGACTATTTGTGAACTGATCACTGCCCAGGACTGACGCTTATCCTTTCTGGTTCTTATACTTTTGCAGCCCTGGGTCGAGCATGCGGTGTTTCAAGGCCGGTCGTCGCCTGTTCAGTCACGGTCAATGAGGGATCACAGCTAAAGCCTCAGATACAGAGCCTTCAGCAAGAAATTGAAAAGCTGCTCGTCTGAGTGAAGGAAAACAAGACAAAAATGAACTTCTCTACCCCTCATCTTTATTCTCCACTTTTTTTTTTTTTCATAAATGAAATGCACTTGCTTGTTTTGTACATGATCTGCACTGCTACGTTTTTTCCCCTATCCTCATCGTCGTGTGGTCAAACTGGCTCTCCCAAGCACGGTGGTTTGTTGAAACTTTTTTTTTTTTTTCATTCCACAAGTGACCAGAGGGATGAAAATTAAAGAAAATTAACACCCTCCAGACTGTATATTTCTTCATCTTTCTGCCCACTGTTAATAAGTCTCTGCACATTCTGCAATATTAGAAATGTTCCACTGAGCTGGATTCACACGGCGAACAAAATAACCATTCGATACCAGGGATCGCATACTACGCCACCCGTATCTGTGCTCTGGTCCGTGGGGAGCGATTCATGAAACGGAGGAGACACGAATCGCAGTTGGGACTTCGGCGAAAGATACAGAACTTCTGGCGAGGAAACTCCTTCTGCTGGCAACAGCAGTTTCTTACAATGCAATCAAAATCTCTTGTACTGTTCGGGATTGCTGGCGAATATAGTGAACTAGAACCATTACTGGCTAGTATACAAGCAACACTGTTTTGGTGGAGCTTCTGCACATTTAGCCTTATGCGAAGTGGTCTGATTCGGCACGAGTCTCGTAACGCTGTAGGAAGTGATGGGGGTGTACCATCAGCGTTTCATGTAGATGCAGACGCCGCTTAGCGTTTATGGTACACGTAGACAGTCGGGACTTTCTCGCGCGTTCGATAACGCTCTAAAGTTAAATATAAATACACTGCCTTGATGGTGTGTGCTGCGTCCTCTCTCAAATAGCTCCACGTAAAAAAGAAATAAAAGAACTTTTGTATTTCATGTTGAAAATAGGAGTGGTATCGTGGAACTGCACTCAATGGCTGTAGGACACACGCGATTTGGCTCTTTTGCCTTCACTTCAACGCCAAGAAAAGTTGCCGAGGAGTATTGCTACTCGGAAAGCTTCTTTTGCGTCCCAAAAGATTTCTTCTTAAGCCATGGCTTAACCCAGTTCGATCTCTTGCACTGAAGAAGTGTGCTCTCGTCTTCATCGTCTGCTGCATCATCAACAGCCATCGCGCCAAGGCTGTCTGCACAGTCACCTATGCTCCTGGGAGAGAGGGTAGGGCCAATCTGTCCTCGCCGTCGGGTGGTTTTCTCCGCTGACGTGTGAATGCGAGCCGCGCAGAGATCGGGAACATGTCATGTGACTGATCCGTCCACGATCACATCCGTCGTGTGAATCCAGCTTCAAATTCGACAGCTAAGCATTGTTCACAATTGTGCAGCCCAAAGAAGTGGTGGCAACCCATGCTTAAAAGTTGATGGAGTGGCGAATTTTGAGCAAGTTCATTCAGAGACACTAGTAAAGCAATCAAACTTGGAAGCAGCAAAGTCTATAAAAATAAAGCTGAACTGAGCAGTAGAATGCTGAAATAAATATTGAGTGATATTTTCTAGTTCTTGCCCTTAAAGGTACACTAAAAAGAAACAAAGACTTGGTTTCGATTGATAAACTGCACTCTGAGAACATTAATGCCACGTGTTTCACTGTCACAAGTTCATTATTAGTGGAGAAAATCAAGGTTGAAGTTTCATTTTTAAATTTCGCGCCAAAATCTTCGCACGTCAATCAACAAATTTCAAAATGTATCTTTTGTATTTCCCCCGAGTCTGTTTCGGTAGAATTTCTTGAAACTTTGTATGCTAGATCTATGGCACCTACACATCACAATGAGCTTTAATTTTATCAATTAGAAGCGACATGGGACCTCGTGGAGGTCACCGAAGTCTATGAACTCACGGTGTACGATGTGGGATTCTTGGGGTGGTGTCGCCACCCACATTTTCTCGCTCGCCAAGCTTCATGTCGCAGTAAGAGTGGTGTTTTTGCGATTGTGAAGTCGTACCTAACACACTAATAATTGTCTTGCTCTTAAAGAGCCAGTAAACAACCCTGAGGTTCAAAAATTGTTAGAAAGAGAAATACGCGCTTTTATTTCGTGAACATGCCGCCGCACAAATTTTGCAAATGCTTGCTATGTTGAGGAAATTGAAGGGGTTAGAACACCGGTTTCAAATTTTCGCGTGGCCTTGCCACCTTTCACCCTCACAGAACGGGGAAGGCGTAGCCAGTCATCATGACTGCTTCAGAGCAATAAACGAACTGTGTGCTAGCTCAAGTCGCTGATCAGCTACTTTGTGTCACTGCACGTGAAATGAGGATTGGTCAGGCGTAGGAAAGGAGCGCAGGAATCGTTTTTCAAAATGAAGCCTCTGCGCGGCACGCAGCGCTGCAATATTTGGTAAACATGATCGTTGCGGTCAATTCTACGAATTGCCCAGCTCCTCTGGGGAGTGTAAAAAAAAACTCAGCCTGTTGGCACTTCAAGTGTCACTTTAAAAGGGTACTGACGTGAAACTTCTCATTTATCATTTTATTGCATTAAATGATAGGCCACACCCCTGAGAGTCTAGGAAATGTGTAGATAATCATGAGTACGCCCTCAAAAATGAAATACGGGATGCTTTAAAAAGCTAGCTTCGGATCCTACAGCACCCTGACAGCACGACATGGTATGAGCAGCGCCGCCAGGCAGTATTATGTGCACACGCAAGTTTTCGCGAGATATCCTCGTCCACGCATTGCTTCTTCGATCACCTGCTGCGCGCCACACAGGTGGCAACTGCCGTGCCATCGATGAAAAAAATTTTTGTCAACCGTTTCCGACAACTGTGAGCGCCCGCATGCGCACTATAGCGTAGCGGCCTATCTAATCGGCAGCGCCACCTGCGGCGCCATTACTCAGATAAACTCCAAGCCCAAGCGAGGGCCGGGGACACGTTTTTTGTCAATCTCGCTCCCGCCTCCGGCGCGGTCGGCACGTTTTTCATGTTCGAATAAAGCGCATTCTTCTCGTTCACAACGCCTCTCAGCCTTCATGCCTAGCCCGCCCAGCCCTCACAACTGGCGCAGTCGACTCCGAACCATGCCTGGAACGTCGCCTTTTGCCCGCCTCGTGAAGTGATCCGCCGGACTAGCCGCGCGGCGCTCCGTCCTGTGTTTACCGTCCGCCGCCCGATACGCCTTTCGGCCGCTTCGTCCGAGTCATTTCGTGCCTTTGCCTTTTGTTTCGCCGACCGTCGTGCTGACGCCCACCCGCCCGATGAAGTAGCTCGCCTGCAGAGCCGAACCAACTTGACCTGCCCGCCTTTTTCGTCTCTCGTGAGTCTTGTGCTCCTTCTGCTAATTTCTTGTGAACGCCATGCCGCTTGTGAACTGGAACGAGGCTACGCCTGAGGACCTCGCCGGCTTTACAGCAGACTTCCTCCGTGAAGAGTTGGTTCGCCGAAACCTGGACGCTACGGGGCCGAAGGAAGAAGTGATCAATCGTCTCCTCGCCGATATAGCCCAAAACCGCTCAATGACGCCTTTGTCGCCTTCCCCAGACTCCTCAGCGTCCAGCCAGCGCCCGAACACTACGCCGCTTCCTTCGAGCTTCGACGCAGCCCAAAGTACCGAGTTGCTGACGGGTTTACTTCAACAGCTCCTTCAAGTGTCACAACGCGCTACAGCGCCAGTTCAGGTCACGACTCTTCCAGACCTGTCCGCATCGCTTCCTAAATTTAATGGAGACGGCAGCATTTCAGCGTCCCACTGGATTGAAGAGTTGGAACGAACTCGAAACCTAGCTTCGTGGGAGCCTTCAACCGTACTCGCCGTCGCTCTGGGAAAGCTCCGTGGAGCAGCCGCGGATTGGAAAGCAGTCATTGGCCGTCAGTGTCCCACCTGGGAAGCCTTCAGGCAAGCTTTCTTGGATCAATTCAGCGCCAAGCAAACCTTACTACAGTGGCAACAAGCTGTTACTTGTCGCGTGCAAGCGCACGGAGAGAACCTGGTCCACTATTCTTTGGCGAAGTTGAAGCTCATTTCGGGATGCCCAGTCACTCTTACCGACACTCAGCGCATAGAGTACGCCCTTCAGGGCATTTCCGACGAGAACCTGGCCACTACTATAGCAGCACAACGGCCAGAAACCGTCGCCGCCTATATGGACATCGTAACGCAGCTTGACCAAACATTGAGCCACTTGTCTCGTCGACTCCCACGCCCAGGGTATTCAAGCACCAAACTAGTAATGCCAAGCCCACAGGTGCCCCACCACAGTGAAGAGGGCACGAATGTTCAGGCGGTACCAGACAAAACAAGACAGCCGCAGCGAATCGCAGCCCTACCACCAGACCAACAAGAGGCTCGGTACCAGACCATCTCTACGAGGCATGGCGCTCCTGCCTACCGTTCTGGCCAGAACTTGGCCGAAGCCGTGTGTTTTCAATGCCGCCAAAAAGGACATCTAGCTTCAAAGTGCCCATCCAGAGCTACTGCCACACAGTCTACAACGCATCCTTCGCCAGCTCTTCACAGCACGCTTTCCGAGACCCTTGATGGATCGCTGGTCCAATGCGCCCTTGTAAACGCCACAATTGCTGGAAGCGGCCAAGTGGACGCATTTCCAGACAGTGGTTCCAAGGTGACACTTGTTTCTCGTCACCTTGTCAGATCTTTGCCCCTCCTGCCCTGGACCAGACCCCCTCTAGTTGTCGTTGGAGGAACGACAGTGGCTCCTGCTGGTGCTATCTGCTTGAAGATCTCTGTGGGACCCATCACCGGTTTGGTGGAAGCCGCCGTCCTCGATAACAATGCCATGCCACTTATATTGGGGGAAGACTGGTTTGCTGCCAGTCACGCACAGTTGGTGTTCCAGCCACCCATGCCAACTGAAATTCGTCATTCCACCACAGGAACAAGTGTGCGGTGCCATGAGCGACTGTTGCCCAGGATGTCGAACGCTGTTATGATCCAGGGGTCATCTTTCAATTACCATGTATCTGGACACCACAGCTCAGCAGGCCTCCAGCGAATGCCACTCCCAGGCCCAGATGAACCCCCGTGGTTAGCACTATCTTGCCAATATGAGGTTTCAAACACCAACGGCCCGTCTTCTGGATGCAGGCGAGGTGCTTCTTCAACAATAGAGGTTTGCATTGACCCATCCTTGCCTGCCGCTCAGGTTGGTAGCCATTTGCCAGCACATCAACAACGGGAAATCACGAGCATTCTTTCGAAGCACGCTGAAGTATTCGCTCGTGAAGAGGATGACTTAGGTCTGTACGAGGGTGTTGAACACTCAATCGACCTTCTTCCCGATGCTGTGCCATACAGTCGATCCCCTTACCGTTACTCTGCTGCAGACCGTCGTTTTCTTGAGGCTCAAATAAGCACACTCCTTCGGCAAGGCATCATTCTACCAGCCTTAGGACCTTGGGCATTCCCCGCAGTGGTTGTCAGCCGAGGTAGCAAGAAGCGCCTTTGTGTTAACTATGTGCCCCTAAACAAGATGACTGTGAACGTCGTGCAACCACTTCCACATGCGGATGACATCATGGATGACATTGCTGGGTCACAGTACTTCGCCTGCCTTGACCTAAAGTTTGCTTACTGGCAAGTTCGCGTTCGTAAGGAAGACCAAGCAAAAACTGCTTTTGTGACCCACTATGGCACCTTTATGTGGACCCGCATGCCATTTGGGCTGAAGAACGCACCTGCCACTTTCCAGCGAGCCATGCAGTCAATTTTTGCTAACCTGCAGCCCCATTGCCCAAAGTGCGGTGTGCGGGTGTACTTGGATGATGTTCTGGTTTTTGCGCCAACTTTTGACGAGTTTGCAAGGTTACTCGACGAAGTACTTGGTGCACTCCTTGCCAGTGGATTCAAGGTTTCACTTGACAAGTGTAAGTTTGCTTTGAAGTCTATCAAGTTTCTCGGATTCATTTTGAGCAAAGACGGCAAGCAGCCTGACCCTGCCAAAGTCGAAGCCATCATGAAAATCCCACAGCCTGCAAACAGCAAAGCAGTTTTGTCATGGCTCCAGACAGCAAACTTCTATCGCCGATTTGTGAAGAATTTCTCTCGGATAGCAGCACCGTTGCAGAGTCTCATACGGTCTGAGGAGTTTGCCTGGACCAGCGACTGCAATGAAGCCTTTCAGCGAATTCGCACAGCATTAACAGAGGCACCTGTACTGGGCCATTTTGATCCAGACGCCCAAACCACAGTCACAACAGATGCCTCAGGAACCGCAATTGGTGCTGTGCTCTCTCAGAAACAGTGTGGAAAAGAAACTGTGATCGAATATGCGAGTCGTGCACTCACGGCCGCAGAGAAGAAGTTGCATAGCAACGTTTGGGAGTGTATTGGTGTCCACTGGGCGGTTACGATCAAGTTCCGACACTACTTGCTCGGCAAGAAATTTTGCCTGTTGACTGACAACTGGACCGTTGCATGCTTAACAGCCAACATCAGGCCTTCACGTCGTTTTACGACCATGTTGATGGATCTTACAGAGTTCGACTTCACGGTGCAGCACCATCCAGGCCGTCAAAACGTGGTTGCTGACATGCTGTCACGATTATCTGCAGCAGTCCTCCATCAGACACAGTCTCTCGCAGCTATGCAAGCAGAAGACAAAGAGTGCCAGGACCTTCGTCGCTCTCTGTCATCTTCAGAATCGTGGGACCATGACCTTGCCATAATTGATGACATCCTGTACCATAGTGACGCGACTTCAGGTTCTCAAGCTATTGTAGTGCCGGCAAAGATGCGCCAGGCTGTCCTGGAGGTTGTTCATGACGGTGGAGGCCACATGGATGTAACCCGGACACTGACCAAAGTGAGAGAACGTTACTGGTGGCCAAACCTTACGTCTTCAGTGACCCACTACGTCACAGCATGCCAGATCTGCCAAAGCAACAACCGCCCAATATCTAAAAGTGTTGGCAAAATGGGTCTCATGCCAGTGTCGGACGTTCCTTTTGCCTTAATTGCCATTGATCACATCACAATGCCGGCTGCTTCAGGAAAGAAGTACATTTTGAATGTCATTGACTTTGCCACGCGTTTCATTGTCCCAGCGGCTGTAACTTCAACATCAGCTAAGGAAGTTATAGCACATTTACAGTCGGTGTTCTTCCGCTTTGGTTGTCCTGATGACTGCATGTCTGACCATGGAGCAGCCTTTGAATCTCACCAGTTTAAGCACTTCATGCACATGCACGGTGCTGAGATTCATTATTCAGTGGCATACCGCGCAGCCAGCAATGGTCTTGTAGAGAGAAGCAATGGGACTTTAGTCTCCGTTCTTCGTAAGCTGTGTCCAACTGACCAGACCTCCTGGGCAAGCAAACTCGAAGAAGCTGCTTTTGCCATCAACACAAGCTATAGCGCCAGCAGCTGTTTCTCTCCATTTGAACTACTGTATGGATACGTCCCCAAGCTCCCATATCAACGCCACCGTCCCGCCACAGCCAGGACCCTACAAGACCGTCTCCTAATGCTGTCTCAGAACCGGGCCGTAGCAGCAAGTAATACCGAGGAAGCACAAGGGAAACGGAAGACAGCATATGATCAGTCCCATCGAGACCACTCCTTCCAAGTCGGCCAGTTCGTCTGGGTGCGCCGCCAAGAGCCTGTAGCAGATGGAACTGGAAAGTTGGCACCCAAATTCAAGGGAATATACCAAATCACCAACCAGAAAACACCCGTTACGTTTGTCGTTAGCCGCGTAACTGGTCAAGGTCCTCGTGATCGACTCCAAGACAGGATAGTGCACGTCTCTCAACTCAAGCACTACGTGCCACCTTATGTCGAGCCTTACATTGTAAAAACCCAAGAGTGGCCTTTGTGTGACTCATCTGGCTCTCCCAGTGTTGGCAATGAGTTATCTCAACCACCAGTTTCCCTTGGCCCTGCAGTTTTGCTCCAGCGGTACCCTCCTCGCGACCTCACCGCCAAAAGCGCCCACCCGAGCGCTTGAAGGACTATTCTCTCTCGCAGTGAAGCCACCAAGTACTGCTCCTTTCCTAGACCAATGGGACTTGGTCAGACAAGGAGGGGCCGGATGTGAGCGCCCGCATGCGCACTATAGCGTAGCGGCCTATCTAATCGGCAGCGCCACCTGCGGCGCCATTACTCAGATAAACTCCAAGCCCAAGGGAGGGCCGGGGACACGTTTTTTGTCAATCTCGCTCCCGCCTCCGGCGCGGTCGGCACGTTTTTCATGTTCGAATAAAGCGCATTCTTCTCGTTCACAACGCCTCTCAGCCTTCATGCCTAGCCCGCCCAGCCCTCACACAACAGCAACGACATCAGCAGAGAGGAAGATGTTCAGCTTGTAGACCCTGCCAACCATTCTGCACTTGACCCTTTCGCAAGTATGTCAGATTCGAAATCAAACGGTTCCTTTGGCCCCTCATTCGCGTGCACATATGCTACTCCAGACTCTGCTAGCTCGCTTCACAGGGACGCTGGATGACAGTGACCGCACGACTGCGTAGCGCGAGCAGACGATTGAGAAGGCGACGCACAAGCTGTCCCCCCCCCCTTTTTTTTGTGCTTGACGTCATTACAACTAGCCAGACTGGAGCGTGAAGTCACCAGGATTAGTACTCTAGCCTGACGACAAGTTAGTATCGATGTCGATAGGTTCACCGCGAGAAAATTTAGTTTAACATGAAAATAAAATATCTCATCGGCAATTTCCGAGCGTCCCACTTGCTTACGGCCGTCTGGATACAGGAGATTCGTATGGCAGAGTAAACTCGCCTTCAAAAAGGTGTCAGTACCTGTTAAAGCGAGAAAACTTCGGCTAAATGCGATTTGCCGTTAACAAGGCGCACACCTACCCACAAATGATGTGCGACAACTACAAAACATCTTGAAATCGGGCGTGTCTGCCTTTCTAACCTTTGTTGCCAACTGCGCATTTTGCTAATTTATAAACTTCACAGGCGGATATGCATGCACATATCTGCCAAGCATTGCTTGCAAGTTACAAATCTTGGCTTAGCTGAGCGAGATTCTACAGATGGTGTAGTGGGCGCGGTGGCTGCTTTCTCGGTTGGAACGTGACATCATGAGCCGTACAGCGCATTCGACCAATATGGGGGACATGAAATTGGAGCTGTCGAACTGCATACAGACGAGCACAGTCATGAAGGTCTCTGTCATAATTCATTTGAACCAATAAGAGTGACCTATGGCAAAATGCAAAGCACATCTTTTTAGCAGGCAATAACCCAGGTTTTGAAAGTAGTTTATGGGTCATGGTAAAAAAGGCTATTTCATTAGCTAAAACCTAAAGCAAGAAAATCTCAAGATATGGATTAGAACTATCAAACAGAACTATCATCATAAATTATTTACTACATCTTGGGTTTTGATCAAATTATACCTTGTGTGTAGCTTACCATATGGACTCGCATGCTACTGGCTCCTGCTGCAGTATAAAAACGCGTGCTACTATTCTTTGCACACAACAGTAATGCGATAAAGAAAAAATTACGCCATCCCCGGCTAAAGAAAAGCATGTGTAGACTCAAAGCAGCAGGCGCCAACGCTTAGACTGGCGGCAACATTGACGCCGACGCTCATCGCGGCATCGCTCAAGAGAGAAACCTGGGGAGGCACAAAGTACGCAGTGATGGACCGGTGTTTCCAACTGGAGCATGCCATTCGCTGCTAATGGCCAATGAGAGACAGAAGACGCCAATTTCATACAAAGGGCCACTGTCGACTTTTAGTTAATGCGCACGCTGCGAATTTTTATTGTTCAACAACGCACAGGAGAAATCTCCCACCGAGTGGCACTATCATGGAGGTCAAGATCCAGTGCCCATATACACTGAGTGGCCAGTGAAAGGCTGAGCAGCGCGAGCAGTCGGTTTTTATTTATTTTTTCAACAAACTCTTTCCGGCACAGTGGTCACCTACGGTGACAGACCTTTCAACCCTTTTTAGTAGGGACATCTAGAGATTCAGCGAGCAGACAAGTGTTTGCTTTTCCCTTTTAGTATTTTGTGAAGATGCGCCAAATGGCGCTAGTTATCCAGGGCACATTTTTTTTTCTGCCAAGAAAAAGTTTTGCAACATGCATGCCATTTCCTGCGCTGGACCCTAAAAGATTCTACGGGCGCAAAGGTATGTTAGCTTGCAGGTGAACTTTTTTTGGTGTAGCACGCAGCAGAAGAGTATTTTTTACTGGCTGTGCTACTTAAAATGCGCAGCTGATCAGTTTGATTCTGTACAGCGACTTTATTCAGGGTGGTTACCTACGCTGACCACCGCGCATGAAAGAGCTACGGGACCGACTGGACGGAAAAAAATTCGAAATAGAATAAATTTTTTTACTCCAAACGTTTTTTTCAGTTCAATATCAAGATATTCCGTCCGACAATGACAGCTATGCTGGAAGTGACAGCTCAAGGGACGATGAATTTGACCCGGAAGAGGATAACCACAATAAATCTCCCGAAGAAGAATCCGTGATTGCACAAGCAACTGAATGTGTCAGTGACTCATTGGACAACGAAACAGATGAAGAAACTATCCTCCCACTCCAAAAGGTTCCTGCGTGAAGCACTACGTATCATATGTCTCCACGGCTGATATTTTCACATGACTGCAGACTTCCACCAGACATTCTAGCCATCAATAATATCACCCCATTTGGCGTTGTTAGTCTTTTGTGGACGCCTAGGTGGATTGACAAGACTGTGTTTGAGACGAATCTTTACACACAGCAAGAAAACAAGCGCTATGTTCCCACAATAGACAAAGAATCGCGTGCGTTCTTGGGCTTCAATTTGTTGATGGGATTCATAAGGAGTCCCACCTATCGCGACTACTGGTGCAGCGCACCTTATTTGAATGACCCATTCATTTCAAAAGTCATGACTGTGAACAGATTTGGATGGCTGCTGTTCTATCTTCACCTAAATGACAACTGTCTGCAGCCAGAGAGGGATGATCCGACTTCTGAGAAGCTGTACAAGGTGCGTCCGCTTTTGCCGGAAATTTCCACAACACTTGCTCAGCACCACCTGCCGACAGAATATTGGGCGATCGACGAATCCACGATAAAATTCAAAGGTCGAAGTTCTCTGAAGCATTATGTGCCAAAATAGCCGGTGAAAAGAGGCTACAAAGTTTGGATGCTCTGTGCTAGAACAGGCTACAATTTCAAATTTACAACGGCAAGTCTAACAACGGTGTTGAAGAGACTTGGGTGCACGTGTTGTAAAGACACTGCTTGACGATTCGGGCGGAAAGCACCGCCGCGTACTCTTCGACAACTATTTGACCAGTTACTACCTGCTGAAATATCTCGCAGAAGCCGGGATATATGCTTGTGGCACAGTAAATGCCAGCAGGAAGCACTTGCCTAATCTAAAGTCCGACAAGATGATGAAGAGGGGAGACACTGACTGCTCAGCGAGCAACGACGCTCTGCTGTTTGAAGTGGCGAGACAAGCGAACAGTTCACCTCTTGTCAAACTTCCACGACCCAGCCGACGAAGTTCAAGTAAGCAGAAAAGAGAAAGATGAAGCCATCACCAAGGTGAACTGCCCTGCAGCACTTCAAGAATACGAGAACATGAATTTTGTTGACAAGTTTGGCCCCGCCGCGGTGGTCTAGTGGCTAAGGTACTCGGCTGCTGACCCGCAGGTTGCGGATTTGAATCCCGGCTGCGGCGGCTGCATTTCCGATGGAGGCAGAAATGTTGTAGGCCCGTGTGCTCAGATTTGGGTGCATGTTAAAGAACCCCAGGTGGTCGAAATTTCCGGAGCCCTCCAGTACAGTCTCTCATAATCATATGGTGGTTTTGGGACGTTGAACCCCACATATCACATATCATTGATAAGTTTGATCAGATGAAAGGGCAGTATGAGCTGGATCGGAAATCATGCAGGTGGTTGCACCGGATATTTTTTCACTTGCTTGACTGCAGTGTTGTCAATGCATACATTTTTTTTTTTCGGGAACATGCTGGTTTCAAAAAAATGACCTTGAAAAATTTTAGAAGAAATTTAGTGCGACAGACGACTGCCGAAGATCTTATAGATCCTACAGATAAACGTAAGTCATCTTTTGGTGCAGGGGCCGAACCAAAGAAATTCAAACCCTTTGTGGACATCACCATTCGTACAACAGCGTCCAACCATCAGCCAACAAGGTGTTCACCACGAAGGTGCACAAAACTGTAGCACGAAGGCACACCCATCTCGAACGATTTGGATGTGTCAAACATGCAGCGTGATACTCTGCCTTCGGAAAGGAAAATTTCGGAACTTCGAAGAAGTGACAAGACAGATTCTTGGGCTAGTTGGTGATTGGGAATCAACATATTTGCACAGCGCAAGACTATGAGTAGTTACGGCGTAACTACAGAAGAAGAGACAAGGACAGAAAGAGCGCTTCCACAAGAAGTGACTACCTCTGTGCAAAGCGCAAAGCATGCTGCTACATTGAAAACTGCCGCTTGTTACATATGTGCGGAGCATAGACCCTTCCATCATGGTGATCATCAGCGGTGACCACCTCCAAGGAACGTTGTTACACGTCTTCATTTTTTTTTTCCTGCGTGCAATGTGTTATTTGTGACCTTTTATCATAACTTTTGCAATAAAATTCCAAATTTAAAGCAATACTAACAGCTGTGCTTGAGAGAGTCATGAAACTCGCTAGGAGACGCTGCCTGCGTCAGCATTGCTACGCAAGAGATGGGGAGAGCGCATGCGCAATGGAGGTGTAGACTCCACAGGGAGGGATGCCTGGAGGAGAGGGGGAGGGGATGCAACATGCGTAGTAAAGGGTGGTCACGCAGCACACCAAGTTGAGCTCAACCCTAAGAAGGTTCGCATTTAGAAGAAACAAAACTTTTTGGTATGCCTCCTTTCCCAAGTCTGGGTTTGAAGCGTCATGCTCGACCAGCACTACAGAAACTTCGGTTCTCATTGCACCTACTCTAGAGCTGGCCGACTTTGTACGGCACGCCTACCAGTATTGCCACAGGAAACGTGAACCAATGTCAGAGACAATGCAAAGGCACATCACTTCTGTGATGTGTTCGACTCTAAGCGCCTAGCCGTATTCATAGTTTCCTAATATACACTAGAGGGAACTCTGGCGCTAGTGTCTATGGGAGCTGCAACGCAGGGCACTTCAGCGAGCATGGGAATGATGGGGTAGTACACACATTTGTCTAATTTTTGCACTTCTGGCCTGCTTCTGGCTCCGTGTGTGTTCATGTGGCTTACAGCTGTTTTTTACAAAAAAAAATAAATTAACAAATTTTCAGCGTTTGCGCTTCACAACCTTATTCTTTCAGGCTTATCATCTCGAATCGAGTCACCAAGTTCAAAAGGGTTCGTTCTTTCCTTCAAAACAAAACCGTAACCAGCAATAAACGAAGCCGCAAGTACGATTCGCCACCAGCAAGTACGAAGACTAGGCAAATGTGTGTACTACCCCTCATCTTACGGTCGCTGAACGATTGCAGCGCCACAGTGCCCTCTAGTTAACTTTAAGAACTCTATGGCCGTATTGGCTGACAGGCACGCACGTAACTGAAATGATGCAAAGTGTTTCGAAGGATGTGATGGCTCGTATAATCCCAGTAGAGTGTACCCGAATTATGCTACACGTGACATGATGATACCGCCTCGGATGTTTATTTTCTCCACAATAACACAGACTCTAAAAGGCTGTGCACGGAAAAATCTTCAAACGGGCCATGAACAACCTGACCATAAAGCTTTAAAAAGAGGCGGGATGCTTATGCGTGCTCCCGTGCCCTAAAAAGCACAGCAACGGAACTTGCAATCCCTGTCACACGCGGGAGTTGCATGACGTGAAGAGAAACCTCACATACGCTGTCAACATTCAGGCAGTACCGTGCCATGAAAGCCGCGAACAGTGGAGCTGCAAGTGCTCGATTGGCAAGGATTGTCAAGTGAGACCACATGCATCACGACTACTATCATTGGTCCGTTCCATCCCTGGCACGCTGGTCATGTGACCTGCTTGGTGCAGTTGCTTTGATACCCACCTCACCTGGTCACGGGACCTGGCTCTGCTCCTGCGTGATGCCATATGACAACGGGCTGACCTAGCACTGCTCCAGGGGGCCCAGTTTGTAAGCAATCGGCGAGTAAATGGAACTAAATGTCCCGAGAGGATGAAAGAGGGCAAACAGCCAACAGGCGAGCTGGGAAAATTAAAAGAATGTTTTCAATGCATGAAGGAACACAGAATTATTCGTTAACCATCAATGTTTTGGAAGCATGTTTTTCAGAGTTTGGTTGAAATTGAAGAGCTTGAAGACTAACAATCCATTTGTGCTAATGTCGTGATTGGACGCTAGGTGGTGACGCAATTCACAGGACTTTCACCGGTGGGTGGTTGTGATTTTCACAAACTATTGGCACAATATGGGAATTGCACAGACACAAAGCAGGCCAATTAGATTCTGTGGCCGTAGCACTCATGTTTCGTCTAATCCAAGTCGCCAGGAGATCATTCTATATTCTATCGGACGGATGGGTGCCTCTGTACGTTTTGTGCCAAAGTGATTGAGACCACTGCCGCTTCTCATTGCTATTCTCATGTCTGACTGTCAGATGAGCCTCAACCAATGGCATTTCATTGTGTTCTATCGCAAATCATCTACAAAATAGCCCCCTACTGTTAAGATGAGTGAACAGAAAAGTTCAACGTGGCGCCGCAGCATTGCCGCTATTTTGCCAGTGTCAATGATCGGTTTGTGTCACTGGCAGGCCCGTAGCCTATGCCGCGTTGTTTCACGGTTCTTGCTATTTTGCCAGCATCACAGCTGGAACAACCAGAGTCAACAGCAACATGCCACTCTAGCGACGACGTCACGTACGTGACGTTTTTTGCTCGGCTCATGCAACTCTTTACACGTGACGGTGACCACAAGTTCTGCTCACACGCTCTTTAAGGCACAGAAACGCACTGCATACATCTACTCAAGAGTTGCCTACAATGTTTACAAGAGGGAACTGTGGTGCTGTGATCATTCGGCCACCCACCAGAGTGACGAGTAGTACATGGGTTTTGTCCAGTACAGTCGCCGACCGTTTATTCGGACGCCGAAAATCGGACATGCCCGTTTATTCGGACATCTTCGTGGCACCGCCACTCGCCCCATTGAACCTAATGTAAACTCACGACCGAAAATTCGGACGCCCCGCTGTGCGCCGTTCGATTATTAGGACTCCGTTTGGACTGACCGGATGCGTCGCCGTACGCCATGACACGCTGACAGGGACGTTAACAATACGTTTGCTAGGTTTGCCAGCACTGATAGCACTAGCTGGCACTGCTATGGATGGACGTCGGGCCAGTGTCAAAATGCAGCAGAAATCGCCATTGCCGATCTCAAAGGCTATGTTTGGCGACACGTTTTTTTTTTGTTTTAGCCAGTCGGGCGGCCAAGCCAAGCCACTTACGGAGTCTGTTCGCTGTGGCGTTTGGCGTGTGTTTGGCGTTTGTGTCAGCGTGTCAGTGGTGTCAGTCAGTTGCTTCTGCGGGTAGGCCTGGTTCGTCTTGTTGCTCTCTTGTGTGTTCCGTGGCGTGCTGAAATGGCTCCGACGCCACCCGTTGCTGCGCCGTCGGGAGTGAAGAAACGCGGCCAACGTGGGAGCTACAAGACGCTCACGATGGCGAAGAAAGCGGAGATGCCGACGTGGTCGCGCGTAAGCGTGCGTGTGTGCAGCGCGCACAGACAGTTTTTTCGGGCGATCGGGCCAATAAAAGTGCTTTTTTTCGAGTGAATCCGTTTTTTCGGACTCCCGATTATTCGGACTTTTCGGCGGTTCCCGTCGAGTCCGAATAAACGGTCGGCGACTGTATTTGAACTTGCTGCTCGAACACGCTTATGGCTGTTCATCGTTGTGTTCTGTCTTTATTTCCGCTAAAAGGATGGCTCTTCGCAAACCTTGCGAGCCGATTTGGATCGGTCAGCTTTGAAAGAGTAAAGGCGGTGAAATGAGACTGCTGAAACTTCGCTGTGAACTTCGGTGCTTGTGGCCATGTACTATGAATTACACTCAAACCTCGATATAACGAAACCGGATATAGCAAAATATTGCTTCGCGAGTTTCTTATTTTCACTTTCGTTTAATTCGATTTTCCCACAAGCCTGGGTCAGGAATGCTCAGCGCAAACTGTGCATTATTGTTTGAGAATGCTCGGCGTCCCTGTAGATCACTCTATTAAGATTGCTCGCTAGACCCGAACACTCGAGAATATTTCTAATCCTGCGCGAAGACCAGTGATAAGGCTTGAACATTTGATGACACATGTATAAATGCCGCCGCGCTTCGCTGCTTGATGGCCGGCCGACGCTCTGTCCACCTCTATCAGCGCCCATGTGTGCTGTTTCTCGACCTTCAGTTTCCTGGCCACAAGTTCAGCCGAATAAACAGTTTTCCTTGAACATCGAGTGTGCTCCCTTCGATCACGTCACAGCCCTGCGACAATACAGTTTATAGCAAAGCAAATAAAAAATATTCTTATAATAAGTATAGTATTTGAAATTAACTTTCATAACGAATTTTTAGAAACAACAAACTTATTTTTGATTGGGATGCAACTTCGTTATAATGAAGCTGGGTGTATTTTCATGCTGGCTAAAGCGCCATGCATCGCAGCTTCCATAGACACTAGTGCCACATTTCCCTATAGTGTAGTGTTATGAAACTCTACTCTTAACCTATAAACTCCGCTTAACAAGTTCACACCTAACGAGAAAGTACCACTCGATGCCAGCGAGAAAAGAACCTATTCTGTTGATGGTCGTTCACCTCTTCGCACTCGCCGGCAACTGACGAGCTTGATTGCCCGCGTTCGACTTGGGAGACGATGCTCGAAGACTCCGAGGTCACTGCACGAAGAGGACAGCCGCTGCCACTCGGCTGAGAACTTGCT